>JACXGK010002551.1:0-43632 GCA_016801125.1 Novumbra hubbsi | reverse complement strand
CAATTATTTTTGGAACATGTAACATAATATACAAGTATTCTGCATTATTGCTTCCGAAAATTGTACAATATCAACCAAAATTGTCAATTTAGGATCCCTGTATCAGTGTGATGGATCATTTAATTCAAAAATCAAAACAGATTCAAATTCAGATCAGATCAGATTAACTCCTGAAAAAAGGAATAGTTTTTTCTTTGCCATCATGAAAAACAGTGTTTTTGTGGTCGAGATTTGGAAGGTTTCCACTTTACAGAAATACACAAACGACATGTCATTCTTTGCAGCTGAATGTCCCCTACATCATGAAAAAAACCTCGGGCTTCCATAATTAATAATTCCGGAGATATAAATAGATATATAACAGGTGCGCTTTTCGACCCAGAATTGCGTCAAAGAGATTTCAGTCCAGATATGGAAGGCTTCTACTTTGCAGAAATACATAAACGACATGTTATTCGTTGCATAAGATTCTCCCCTACAACTTAAAAAGAACCGTAGGCTTCTATCTTTAATATTTCCGGAGATATTAATCGAAATGCAACACGTGCGGTTTTATTTTTTTAATTTATTTCGTGTTGTTGTAGTCGAGATTTGGAAGGCTTTCCCTTTACGAAAGATAGACATCCGACCAGTTATTCTTTTCGGACAACTGTCCTCTACAACGGCAATCCGGAGTTATGAATAGAAATGTATCGCATTGATTTTTGACACAAATTTGCGTCAATCGGGCTAGGATGCGCCTCGTGAGGCTGCATCGTTCCACCCACTCTCTGCCGCAAGGATTCTGAACTATGTAAGCTATCCTGGCTTTGTCAGAGGGGTAGGAGAGTGGCTGCTGCAGAGAGCAGAGAGCACTGAAGCATAAATGGACTAACCAGACCAGGCACTCCTGAGAAATGCTCTGGGGAAGCGACATGAGGCTCCTGCTAAGGGGGAGGAACCAACGGAAGTGGCAGAGGCTGAACGTTGACTGAAGCGGCCTCAGCAGGTGGTTCAGACCTCCTTTGAAGTGGACTGGTCTGGTTGCTCCTCAGAGCAATGACCAATTCGGTCAGGGTGGTCGAAAACGCCTGCAGCAATTCCTCGTGGCGAGAGATGGCTTCACCCTGCTGGTGGAGGGTGTGGTGGACGGGGTCTGTGTCGGCTGGGTCCATTGTTAGCCAGTTCAATCTGTTAAGGACCGGACTAACGGATCGTTGGAAGGGACCCAAATGCACGACAAGGTGTAAAGTTGGAAAAAAAGGTAGGGACTCGGTTGGAACAAGCGGTGTATTATAGCTTGGATATGACGAGCGGAGAATATTCAAAGACCAAAGGTAAAAATTGTCTGAGAAAATACAGGAGCCAAAAAACATAGCGTGTAGCTTAGTACATAGTTTGAACTGGCATGCTGGAGGTGGAACACAGGAACTTAAATAGGGGTGGTGATTCAGGTGGGCGTACTGGGCTTGTGATTGGGTGCTTAGTGACATGGTGCTTGGCGTTTGGCACAAGGCCACAAGAGGGGGTGGCAGGACCAGAGATAAGCTTGATCAAGGTGGAACCCTGACAGAATCAAAGGAAAAGGAGAGCATTAGACAGAGGGAGTTTGAGTTAGAAATCAAACATATGGAGTTAGGAGTGAGAATTCGACAGCTAGAGCAAGAGATAGGCTTCAGTGCATCGTCTCAACCTACCCGTCCGCAGGCTCAGTTCGAGGTACGCAAAAACATTGCTTAAGTGCCGCCCTTTTGTGAGTCTGAGGTAGATTCCTACTTCTCTGCATTTGAACAGGTCGCCGCTGCTCTGCAGTGGCCACAGGAAGACATGAATTCTGACATGAATCGGACATGAGTCGGACAAAGCAAAACAAAACAGTCAATGTCCCCACCCCCTAAATCTAAAAGCATGGACTTAGTACAGTATGTGGCTCGTCCGATTTGTTGACTTTGCTTTAGTTATACCGGATCCTGTCTATGCCCCGTTTGTGTCTGCTGGTTGTGTTTCCTTAAATGGAGAACAAGCTGACCAAAAGCCAATACAAATCTTACGAGACACGGGGCTGCACAGTCGGTAATATTTGCCAATGTTTTACCCTGGTCCCATGACTCGTATTGTGGCTCACATGTTTCAGGGTATTGACAAAAACCATACATGTACCACTACACTGGTTCCACTTGGAGTCAGACTTGGTTTCAGGACGTTTCCGGGTTGGTGTTGTGCCTACTCTGCCAGTAAAAGGCGTCACATTACTACTGGGGAACAATAGCGCTGGTGGTAGCGTGACCCCTGTGTTAGAGGTAGTGGATGTCCCAAAAGTTGAAACAGCAGATGCCGAATTCGTTCAGATATTTCCCCAGGTTTTCCCTGCTTGTGTGCTAACAAGGGCACAGACTCGCAAGATGGGAGATACGGTGGACTTGTCTAGTTCGATATTTGAGTGCATTGATGAAGAGGAAACTGGGTGTTCCTTCTATAATGTCTACGGATTCTCACCCTGTAGAAGCGAAGGCACCCCAACTACAAGAAATCCTTTTGTCAGTCACCCCCGAGATGGTGATTGAATGTCAACAGAAAGACTCCAGTCTCCGTAAGGATTTTGATTCTGTTATTTCCGCTGAGGAAACTACAGCTAGAGACTGCCTACTTTATGGAAGCAAGAGTTTTGATGCGTAAGTGGGTATAATACTGCATGTGATTGGAGTACAGTTATACAAGTAGTAGTTCATACACCCGTTCTGACATCAAGTGCTGTCTCTTGCGCATGACCAGGCGTGGTCCGGTCATCTAGGAACTACAAAGACTTATAATGGAGTCCTTCAACATTTTTTGTGGCCAGGTTTGAAATCTGATGTGCTCCAGTTTTGTTAAACCTCTGACATTTGTCAACTCATCGGCAAAACAAATCAAACAGTTCCTCGTGGCCCAACCTGTCCGATTCCTGTGGTCAAAGAACCGTTTGACCGTGTGATAATAGATTGCGTGGGTCCATTAGCAAAAACAAGGTCTTTATTAACCATTATGTGACGCCTATGTGTTGGCTCAAACGTCTCTCTCCTCCACACAAATGCGGATGAAGTACAATTATGACAAAAACACTGTTAGTCGTTCTTTTACACCAGGGGATCAAGTTCTGGTTTTGTTGCAGATCCCGGGTTTGTCTCTGTCGGCCCGGTTTTCAGGACCGTATTGTGTGGAAAAGAAGCTCATTGGTATGTGGTAACAACCCCAGATTGTAGACGCTCTTCCCGTATGTGTCATGTAATATGCTGAAGGCATATCAAGCACATGACTCTCCCATCAGCTCCTCAGGTGAGCCGGTCCAGACGATCTCCAGCGTGGCTACAGTGGTGCCTGGAGGAGACCTAGATGACAATGACGGATTGGAGTTCCGCCTTACGTTACAGCAGTGTGAGCGCTTGCACTCACTTGTAATTCGGAGATGTTGAAAAAGTTACCCTCTAAAATAAAATATTTGAGTAAAGAGGAAACTACTGACCTTGTGCTGTTGATAAACAGATTTCTTGGTGTGTTTCAGGACGTTCCTAGTCGCATGTCTGTTTAGGAGCATGACGTGGAAGTAGGAAATGCTGCTCTTATTTGTCAGCATCTGTAACCTCAAAAAACAGAGAGATAATGAAGAGTGAGGTAGACTATTTGTTAAAGAATGACATGGCTAAACCCGGTAACAGCTCCTTATGTATTCTGGTACCTAAGCCAGACAGTACGTCCTGTCTTATCCTCTCCCTCGCATTGAGCGTGGATAGAATTAGTTCTGCTGCTTACGTTAGTAAGTTAGATTTGCTAAAAGGTTATTGGCAAGTGCCTCTAACCTCTTGTGCCTCAGATATTTCCGCTTTTGTTACATCTGATAATTTTGTACAGTATACTGTGATGCCCTTTGGGATGTGAAACGCTACTGCTACATTTCAACGTTTAGTTAACATTGTGTTAGCGAATGTATCAAATTGCACCGCTTATCTTGACGATGTGGTGGTGCATTCAGCTTCTTGGTCCGATCATCTTGCCACCCTGAAAATAGTATTCCAGCAGTTACAGTTGCAGACTTAGGGAAACAGGTAGGTCGAGGTCAGGTGCGCCCCATCATGTGCAAGGTGGAAGCATTTGTTGCTTACCCTGCTCCCACGACTTGCCCTAGTTGCGCCAATTCCTGGGAATGGTAGGATACTATCATTCATTTTGACGATAGTAGCTCCCCTTATGTGTCTTTTAAGCCCCAAAGTGCCATTTTAGTGGTCTGAGAAATGTGGCTCTGATTTTGAGTCTGCCAAAGCTCTGCTCTGGAGTGGCCCAGTGCTTGCCACGCCAATCTTTGACCAACCTTTTAAGTTGGAGGTAGACATCAGTATGATAGGGGCTGGTGCAGTCCTGTTGAAGGAAGATGAGGAGGGAGTGGATCGTCCGGTCAGCTTCTTCTTGCGTAAATTCAACTTGTGCCAGTCCACTATAGAGCAGGATTCTCGAGCTCTGTTGTTAGCGTTACAGTTTTTCAAAGTTTATGTGGGTTCTAGGTCCTTGCCCATTTGTGTATTTGCAGACCACAATCCGTTGTTTTTTTTAGGCAAATGTACAATCAGAACCGTCGCCTTATTCGGTGGGCTCTGATTGTACAAGGATACAATTTAGAAATGAATTATGTGAAGGGTTCGGCAACCATCATGCTCTATCACGTGGGTAGTCATTGGGAATAAGTTTTGGCTTTTGGTTTTTGTTTTCTTGTATACCAAACCACTGCATTTTTTTTTGGTGGCTGTTATGTTCCTGCCAGTATGTGTGTTATGTTTCCTAGTCTTTGTGTTCGTGTGTGTTTTGTTTGTTATTTCTGTCTTTCTGTTCTTTCAGGTGCCATCAATCAAGTTCATCCCCCCCCCGTCATTGCCTTCAGCTGGTTCCGGTTCCCCATCATCCAATCACATCCTTCCATTCGCTGTATAAGAACCCTACATTCACCACCCCATTTAATCTCTGTTTGTCTATGACCCTTTTGTCTTTGTCTCACTCTGCACGTGTGACGTGTTAGTTTGTTGGGCTTGTAAATTAGATTTGTGTGTTTGTTAGGAGGGAGTTGTTTTTTTTTGTTTGATGATTTGTGGTACCTGTTTGGGATTAGTCTTTTTTTTCACCCTGGTTTCCTTTTGTTTGAAAATTATAACCCTCTGTTCGTTTTTTCTCAAGGGGCAAGAGGCCCACGGGTATATATCTCCCGTAAGAGTTTATTGTCTATATACACTAGGTAAGACCACAAATCTGGGGTTGGTGCTAGCAAAGTAAAAAACTGGCAAGTATCGGGAGTATAGAGATATTGTTATTCACGTTGGCACCAACGACGTTAGGATGAAGCAGTCAGAGGTTACGAAGCAGAACATAGCATCAATGTGTAAACTAGCTAGAAAGATGTGTCGGCATCGAGTAATTGTCTCTGGCCCCCTCCCAGCTAGGGGTAGCGACGAGCTTTACAGCAGACTCGCGCAACTCAATCGCTGGCTGAAAACGGAGTTCTGCCCGTCGCAGGAGGTAGAGTTTGTAGATAACTGGCTCTCTTTTTGGGACTCTCCCAAAAATAGGGTCAGGGCTGAGCTGCTGAAGTGTGACGGACTCCATCTTAGCTGGAGTGGTGCTCTTCTTTTGTCCAGGAATATTGACAGAAGTCTCACTCCTATAGCCTCATCATGAGATAGGGTGCAGGTCAGGCTGCAGGCTGTTAGACAGCCTGCTAGCATGGTGGAGTCTGTCGATAGCATAGCCAGAGCAGTTAGCCTAGTTTTGCCTATTGTGACTGTTACTCGTTCCAGAATAAGAAAAGTAAAACACGGTAGTGCAAACACTAGCAACCTTATTAAGATAAAGCTTTCTTCCATCTTGGTCATGAATGAAAATGATTGTCTTACATCACATATTAAAATGGGACTCCTTAATATAAGATACCTTGCTTCTAAGGCAATTGCAGTAGTTGATTACCCACAAATTGTCAATTAGACCCGATTCCAACAAAATTACTTAAGGAGCTACTCCCACTGTTAGGTCCACCAATGTTGAACATAATAAATTGCTCCCAGTCCTCTGGAAGTGTACCAAACTCATAAAAAATAGCAGAAATAAAGAATAATTTATCTAAATAGAATATAAATAAATAGATTTAATAAAGAATTATAGGCCAATATCTGTTTCTCTA
The DNA here is from genome assembly GCA_016801125.1 of Novumbra hubbsi. Classification (NCBI taxonomy): domain Eukaryota; kingdom Metazoa; phylum Chordata; class Actinopteri; order Esociformes; family Umbridae; genus Novumbra; species Novumbra hubbsi. The sequence goes on along the minus strand of JACXGK010002551.1, from coordinate 37,460 downwards.
CAACTTAATGCCTTTTTGAAGACAAACAACGTTTGTGAAATGCTCCAATCCGGTTTCAGACCCCATCATAGCACTGAGACTGCACTTGTGAAGGTGATAAATGACCTTCAAATGGCCTCAGACCAAGGTTCTGCATCTGTCCTCTTGCTTCTTGATCTTAGTGCTGCTTTTGACACTATTGATCACTCCCTTCTCTTGGAGAGATTGGAAACCCATGTTGTGCTACGCGGAAAAGTTTTAGCCTGGTTTAAATCTTATTTATCTGAAAGATATCAGTTCGTATCAATAGATGGCATGTCCTCTGTCAAATCAAAGGTATGTTTTGGTGTTCCTCAAGGCTCAGTTTCGGGGCCATTACTGTTTTCCCTATATATTTTGCCTTTGGGTTATGTCATCAGGAACCACAATGTACATTTTCACTGCTATGCTGATGACACACAGCTATATATCTCGATGAAGCATGAAGAGGCCCCCAGAATAGCTACTTTGGAAGCATGCGTCTCAGATATTAGGAAATGGATGACCGATAACTTTTTGCTTTTAAACTCAGAAAAAACTGAAATGTTAATTTTAGGACCTAAGAAACAAAAAGCACTGTTGGGAGATCTCACAATGAACCTGGACGGTTGTATAGTCATATCCCAAAAGAATGTGAGAAACCTTGGCGTCACCCTTGACCCTGACCTCTCTTTCAACGAACACATAAATATCTCTAGAGCTCATTTTTGTCATCTTCGGAACATTGCTAAAATAAATTATTTTTTATCAAAAGCTGATGCTGAAAAACTAATCCATGCTTTTGTTACTTGCAGACTAGATTATTGCAACGTTCTAATCTCCGGTTACCCTGATAAATCAATGAATAAACTTCACTAAGTGTTGAATACGGCGGCTCAAATTGTACCTAGAACAAAATAATTGGAGCACATTACTCCAGTATTAGCTTCTCTACATTAGCTGCCTGTCAAGGCTAGGGCTGATTTTAAGGTTTTACTGCTGACCTATAAAGCAGTACACGGACTTGCTCCTGCATATCTCTCTGAAATGATCCAGCCATATATACCTACACATAACTTAAGATCGCAAGATGCAGGCCTTCTGGTCGTACCTAGAATTTCCAAACAAACAGCCGGAGGCAGGGCTTTCTCACATAGAGCTCCGCTACTGTGGAATAATCTGCCAATTAACAACTTTAACAACTCTCCTTGTCTCCGGTTGCGGTTCAACTTAAAAGGACGTGAGGTCTTGGCCTACACCTGTGGAGTACCAGGCTCAGAAGACCTTGTCCCGAGCCCTCCTGGTTTTGCTGCAGAACAAGCAGATACCCCCCCTCCCAACCTAGATGATCTTGACGATTCCGGCTGCCACCAGGCTGAATCCCTAATCAACCCACCCTGGATTCTGTCCTGCCAATCTGATCATGCTTGTCATCTAGATCAGGCATTTTAGACTCTGGACACAGCTCATGTGAATTTATTAATTATTAGCAGTATTCTTAAACATCACCCTGCACAGCCACAAGAGGTATGGCCACCCCTTTGAGCCTGGTTCCTCTCTAGGTTTCTTCCTACAATCCAGCCCCCATAGGGAGTTTTTCCTAGCCACTGTGCTTCAATCCTGTTGTTGCGTGCTCACTGGGGTTTTAGGCTGGGCGTTTTTGTAAAAGCACTTTGTGACAACTGCTTTTGTAAAAAGAGCTTTATAAATAAATTTGATTGATTGATTGATTGAATGGTAGTATAAGCACACTTGGAAAAAAGAACACTAAAAGACGAGGTCATCATTCATAATTTCTCAACAGAAAGATTCGAAATTTATTTTCTTAAACTCTTCCCAGGCCTTTGGGATCTCTCGAGGCCAGGTGGCACATGATTTAAACAATAAGTTCACTCATTCCCTGAAATTATCATAAAGGGATGATCCAAATAACTCGAGATTATAAATGGTAAAAATATGTGTGTTCAAGAGTTGTACTTCGGTCTTTTCTGCAGAAACTTCCTGGCTTTATGATGACATTCATTAAAGTCTAATTGTTTTTACAACCTCTGAAGTTCTTGCATTTTTTTGAGTTGGGAACGGCATTTTCCACGACACACTCACAACCCCATACTTTATTTTTGTCATTTCACTAGGTGTTCACGTACAGCGGGGTTTATGCTCCCTTTTCAAAAGGCGTGCGTAACAATCTTAAAAGAAAACATTGAACAATCTTAAAGGAAAACATTGAAATAGCAATGTTGTTTTGCGGAGACTGTTTATTTGTCTCTGTTAGCAGACCACTTGGTGAGTAAAATGTTATTGTGAGGCTGATATCTCGACGTGGCGCTAGCGGGCCAATGCTAAGTTTACCCCATGTTAGTAGATGTATATTGTGCAGTTTAAGCTAATTGCTAGCGATGTTTTCCAAGAGTCTAAATATAATGTTATAATTATGTCATGTCCTGGATGCGGGCCCCTAGCCATCTCTGTGCTTTGGGGCTCCCGTTCAGGGCATGGCACATGGAGAGGCCTCTAGCCATCTCCATGCCATTGTGGGCTCCCCAGTCAGAGCAGCTGCATTCAGTTGACTTTGATTGGGGAGCCTACTTAGGTTAGTTTTGCATCACACCTGGTGTGGTTTATTGTTTGTGTTTGTACACAGCTTCACGGTTTGTCCATTGTTTAATTCAATGTCAGTGAATACGCTACATGTTATTTGTATTTTGTTTATATGTTTTTAGCTGCTACATTCAGCTCCTTTCATTTCTACGTTTGCCGTTTCGTGTAGTTTGTTTTCTGATTATTGGATTAAATTCACCATTTACTTTTGAACAATGTCTGCGTTTGGTTCGCCCGCACACCACAGCCGTGACAAATTAATACAATTGTGCTAAAAAATATTTGTACTAAACAGCATTTGTGCTAAAATGACTTATGAGGACTAAATGAGACATTCAGTGGCACTATGCTACCACATGCTATGTAAAATGTGACGCCATTTCATGGTTCCTCACTGAACTACGCAAAATGGGGCCAAGTAAGATGTTTTGTTGCAGTGAATGCCATTTCATAGTTGTATTTCATTAATCACTTTCTGTGGGAAAGAATTTGTATGCATATGATTTAAAGATACCATTGTTGTATACTTCACAACAAATGTAATATTTTTCTGCTGTTGGGTAGTTAATCCATGAATCGTTCGTGCCAGTACACAACTGGACACCGGGCACACCTGCCGCGACCCCACTTTATAATTTCCTGGAAATTGTGCCCTTTCTAGTTATAATTGTTATTTTTGTATGTCAAACCAAAAGCATGGTTGAAACTTAAGAAAATACATTATTGATTTTGAACCACTTCTGCCAGACAAATATGGGTTTGCCATTGTTTCACCTGGTTCTTGTGTATGACACTGGTTGGATGTACACCCAGATTCTCTAAAACTGTCACGGCGCCTCCTGATGCCGTGCCCTCTCCTGGTCGCGTAGCACCCCGGCGTTCGGCGTCGCCGGCCTTTTAGTTGCCATCGTACTCGTATGTCCTGTTTTCCCATGTCTCGTGAACGCACCCTTCCTGATTACCCGCCTGCTGCATCTAATGTTGATGGCTACTTTATCCCCTGTGTGTCTTGTCTCTGTGTCCCTGATTGTTCCTGTTATGTGTATACGGTCGTACTCAGTACGCTACTGCAATAGTATACGGAAGGAGAATAAAGAGCATCTGTAGCCAACCGCCTGCGCTTGGGTCCACGTCCTTACACACCTCTGACAACTGCCAATTGCTCTTAAAACGTCTAGACATCAGAGGCAATGTGTTTCATGATAATACTACATAATGTAGAGCAATGTTTCTCAACGGCGGCATTCAGATGACAACCAAAGCAATTTTAAAAAGGGGGGGTTAAGGTGCCCTTGAGGGAGGTGTTTGTTTTAAGTCAAGTTTACGCCAGACACCAGACAACCAAGGGGGTTTTGGCAGGACGATGACGACGACACAGAAAAAAACTGTGAGAACCACTGCTCGAAAGGGACCTTTTATTGTCCTGAAGTTCCATGTCATGAACATTGCATAACACTATACTGTCCCTATAAAAAGTGTAAAGCCGCTTGAGGTTTTTTACATTTCGTTGTTTCATTGACTCCACAATTACACTCCACTAATCAAGGTAACATACTCCACAATTACGGAGTAACGATTATTTTGTTCATCCTTGTACTGAATACTATTCTGTGCCCAGAAAATGACATTGTCAGAGAGTATAAGCAAGACTTATTGTGGCAGGCAATTGTCATTCGTTGTACCTCTGTAAATGTATGTATCCGTTAAAACAATCCTACTGCCATTAAGAACACACTGAAAAATATTGTTACTGCATAATCTTTGCTGGTTTTCCAAAAAAAATAACAATAACTTCACAATCTCAGCTGTTCCCCCCCCCCAAAATAACAGATTGAAGTTTTCAATAGTTGTATAGAAGTTGCAGAGGGGCTCTGCTGAGCTTTTCAGCCCGTTCCAAAGGCAAGAGCTTTTCCTTCTTAAGGTGTTTCTTTTCCAGGCATAAAATCAATTGTTTAGTTCTAACTCCAGCTGCTGTGTAATTGTTTGTGTGTTTGAGTGTGTGTGTTATTGATGCCCAGGTTGACACATAACCCACTGTCCCCAGAAATATTGATTATGGCAAGCTGGTGGGTGGTGGACTGGTTGAATGACAGAATTTGTCAAAATGTCTTTTTAACTTCAATTATAAAAGATGGAAAAGTGCTGGTTGCTTTCATTATTTTTCTACAGTTTGTGCAACAGAGCCGACTGCAACAAGACATTGTGTTATTACTAAAACAAAAATCATGTGTAATTACACACTTGGAATAACATCCTACAGAATGTTTTGTAATTACCTCATTTGTCAACTTAGCAGTTAAATTGATTTAGGTCATTAGGCAGTGAGGGGCCAGTGCATGTTGGGAAGCCTTTGGTTTGTAGTTTGTAATCTGTCTAATGCATTTCCAGACAGATGAGCAGTAATTGCTGGAAAATTGAATAGCTTTTTCCAGCCTGAGTTTAAATTGATGTTTAGGTGATTTAAATTCCTGATTTAAGGCTTTCTGTACAGGGATATATATCTGCTCTTAGGTTACTTTACTCCTCTTCCACAGAGGGAAGCACTGTGGGCATCCTATTCTCACAGCAGACATAAGGAAGCTCCCCAAACAAAACGGTTTGATGGTACACTGAATTCCTTCCATACATTGATGTAGGATGTTACATTGTTTTCTATAAATATTTAATCTGGTAACAAAGTCCAAGTTTTATTTGTCAACTGCACAAAATAATTTTCAACAATGAAATTCATGGCACGCAACATCTACATAGTAATTAAGAAATATATCAAGCAAAAATAACAACAGAAAATACAAAGTATACCAAACAATAGTGACTAGAAGTAATTTCACATAATGTAAAAATGGGAATATGGACATGGGAATATGGACAGTATGAATATAATCTAATATAATCATCAACAAGGCCAGACGACCCTCACTGACATTGAAACTCTCTGCCCCATACGTACATTTCCACATAATGAATTACATTCAAACAATACTCTTACATCAGTGTTGCTAGTTGAGGAGCCTTACGGTTTTTGGGTTTGTGAGTCTGAAGGTGCGTTACCTGTTCCTAAGAAAACCTTTACCAGGCAGAGTGAACAGACCAGAGCCCGGGTGGCTGTAGTCTTTTCTGATGTTCCGTGCTTTCGTAAGGTGTATTGTAGATGCTTTGCATGGAAGGGAGAAGGCAGCCAAAGATGAGCTCTGCTGACCTTACCACACTGGCAGGCTTTGCAGACAGCAGCAATGCAAGTTCCATTCCATGCAGTAATGCAGCCTGAGATGATGTTCTCAATGGTGCACCTATAACAGTTGATGAGAGTTTTTGCAGACATGCCAAATTTAAGGAGTCTCTTCAGGATGTAAAGGTGTTTTTGGGCAGTTTTTACCGCAGAGTCTTCTTGCCTGGACCAGGTGAGGGCATCTTTGATGAACACAGAGAGACTCTCTACTTCAGCTCCATCAATGTGTATAGGAGTATGATCCCCCCCTCTGCCGCATCCTGAAGGCCATGATCATCTCCTAACTCTTGCAGATGTTAAGTTTATGATGGCACTTTGCTTATACTCCAGAATCTCATTTTCAATTTCGGCCCTGCCACAAAGTACCAGCTGACATGTTAGCGATCCTCTTGTTAACACAGGTGAGAGTGTTAACAAGAGGCTGTCATGCTGAGTTAGAATAACAGACTGGAAGCTTTAAAAGGAGGGTGGGGCTTGAAATCATTGTTCTTCCTCTGTTTACCATGGTTACTTGCATGGAAAGGTGCAGTAATCATTGCTTTGCCCAAAAATGGCTTCACATGCAAGGATATTGCTGCTAGCAAGATTGTACCTAAATCTACCATTTATCAGATCACCAAGAACTTCAAGGAGAGAGGTTCAATTGTTGTAAAGAAGGCTTCAGGGTGCCCAAGAGTCCAGCAAGCACCTGGACGGTGTCCTAAAGTTGATTCAGCTGTGGGATCGGTGCACCATCAGCGCAGAGCTGGCTCAGGAATGGCAGCAGGCAGACTTCTCTCCAGGAAAAACATAAGATACAGACTAATATTCTGCAAAAGGTTCAGGGATTGAACTGCTGAGGACTTAAGGTTTAAGTCATTTTCTCTAATGAATCCCCTTCCCGATTGTTTGGGGCATCCGGAAAAATGCTTGTACGGAGAAGTAAAGCATCCTGAGACCACTCATGTGTGGGTTTGCTTCTTAGCCATGGGAGTGGACTCACTCACAAGTTTGACTAAAAACACAGCAATAAAGAAAGAATGGTTCCAAAACATTCTCAGAGAGCAACATCTAATTATAACCAAGTGGCTCGTGGAACCAAACATCTACATTTTTGGTACATTGCCAGAAAACTCCCCAGGCCTTAATCCTATTGAGAACTGTGATCAATCCTCACTAGAAACAAGTGGGGACTGAATATAGAGGTGAAAACCGCGGCTAGCTGGTCGGCGCACCCCTTGAGAACACAGCCTGAAATGCCATCTGGTCTCGGTGACTACTGAAAGTACACACTTTTAACAGTTCTCTTCTTGTCAGCCGTGGCTAGGGACAGAGTGCAGTCGTCCTGGTCCTCAGCAAGCCTCACTGAAGGAGTTGTGTTGGTCACCTAAAACTGAGCATAGAGGTGGTGAGCTCGGCAGGGAGTGAGGCGACAGGATGAGCGTCACTGCTTTTTCTCCACTTGTAGTCCACACCACATGCGTCTGGGGTCAGAGCTGTGGTAGTTACACTCCAACTTATCCCTGTAATCTCTTTTTCTATCTCTAATAGCCTGCCGTAGATCATATCTGGATCTCCTCCAGATCACAACGGATGGTCTACTATTTCTGGTGGGTTTAGGACATGCATGCATACATGCATACAGTCATGCTTTTTAAGGGTTAATATAGACCACAACCTCTTGAGCAGTAAAGTAGGGGTGTCCATGATTATCTCTTCTGTACAATCACCTATTTTGATAGTTATTGCATCAATGTTATTCACATAAGAATGAAATGCGAACGTTGTTGTGCCATGAAATGAAATAGCTCTAGCAGTCTATAGTATGTTTTCTGTCTTGCTCTTCTTATTTAATTCTTTACTATTACTATTCCAAGTTGTAAGATACTAGTATTACTGGCTTGAAACGGCCATTGGCAAAAGCCAAACAGTTCTTAGATACTATTTGTGGTGGAAGTAAACATCAGCTGAATAAGTTTAATTAATGCACAAATGATCTAACGTTGAGATGCAATTTTGCGAAAGTGCGAGAAAACAATTAGACAGAGAGAATCGATAGTGGACCAGAATAAAGGAATGAAACAGAGACTGGAGAGAAAAAATTGTGAAGCATGAGAAAAGAGAAAGGAGCAGAATGACAAATAGATTTGGAGGAAAAAGTATGTGTGCCATTAGCACCCCTCACTGTGGAACCGTTATGAAAGCTGAGATCTAACACTGGGAGAATCAATGAGAGTTGCATGCAGAAGGACAACTTTGATGTCTCGCAAACAAAACAGAAAAAAAGTAGTGTGTACCCCATTGGTGATTGGAGTTTTTATTTTATTTTGGCCATATCTTTTAGTTAATGCACATATTTTTTGAATTATGAATTGTGCTATATAAATACATTTGATTGATTGATATTACAGCTCTGATCCATGTCTCTTGCCTCACTGTCAATACCTTTAAATGGTGATTAGAGATTCATATTTATCTATTAAAAAGTAAACAAAAGTAAGGTTCAATTCCTGCTTGCGGATTTGTCAAGGGGTCCCACAGAGGGCAGAGCACTTGGCCAAAACTGTCCTATCTTGTTGGTTAGTAAGTGATTTTTGCCTTGCCTCATCACGCTCTAGCTACTCCTTGTGATGGCTTGGGCATCTCTGGACTAAATCAAGTTAGAAGTATTTTTCTTCCAGAAATTATCTTATGCAGTTTTTTTTTGTGTGAATGTACAACATGTTAATAAATTGCACTTAATGTGTTACTGTTTGTGTTTAATAAAAAAAATATAACATAGCCATTGAATGACCAATGTCCAATTGTGTGGGCATTAGGAAGAAAAATGTTTAACAATGAAGCGCTAATCAGAATCAGCTTTATTGCCAAGTACATTTACACATACAAGGACTTTTCTTTGGTGCCTGACAGAAAAACACAGTAAAGTAGTATGAGGTAAAAAAAAAATCAATTACAGTAAATATAAAATGTGCAAACATTTACTTAATAAGTGGAAAGGTACAATGTGATTGGCATATAGGATGGTCTAAAATCCAGCCACATACCAAGATACATTTAATCAATAGTTTCACAAATTAGATCAAGCTACATTTCACCTGAACACTGAAATTAGTACTTCTTTAATGCACTGGGCCTTTAAGTTGACCAGATCATTGCGAAGATCAGTAATTGCTTCCATAAAACAAAACAAATAAAGATTTTCCAGAAGAAGCACACAAAATGTGGTCAGTATTCTAGCTGAGATATGACTTATTCACAATCATTATGAACATCACAACTCCTGCAAAGGGTGATTACAATGAAAGACAGAATACACTTATGCAGTGTAAGTAACATTAAAACTGGCTTTTACTTTGGGATTAAATTGATTGATCTGGTCTCAGTCTTCTTTTGTTTCAACAGGTTTTCTGCCAGGTATTGCTTTTTGATATTCAGTGTTTTTATTATTTTTATTATCTGCATTCAGTAAAACTTATTGGGAAATCTTCGCAAGACTGTAGGACATGCCACCAAATCTCAAAACACTTCGCTCTGTATTGCTGAATTAGCATATCTTCATAACTAACTGTCTGACTAACGAGCTTTGCAAAACCTTAAAGCAATTACTCTAAATTGGACACTTTACAATGCACTGTACATATATTACAAAGAAAGTCAGCACTTCAAAACACAGACATTTCATAAGGTGCATAGTTTCAGTTGGATATAATGCTCAGGTTGACCTTCAAGTGCAACCACTCTTATTTCAAATCTGGTTTAGGAATTGTGTGTTCAGAGTATATTCCTTGGCCACTTTACAACGAATACATATTCCCAATAAAATAAAGTCAACACTCCATAACATAGACCTTTAATACGTAACATGTTTTTTGTGGGGAAAAAATACACAGGTTGACCTTCATGGGGAAATATGTTTTAGGAATTGTTTGTTAACAGTTTATTCAGAGCACCTCGTCTTCTCTGCTAGACTAAGATTAACAAGTCTATTAAAAACATTAGGCATCTTAAACATGTACAATCACTAATCAGTCTCATTTCCCTGTACATGTTTCCCTGTACGCTCACACAGAGGACACTGGAAGGTTGTGGCCATTTCCATTTGTTCGCTTATCACAGGCCTCGAGTTTTCCTTCATAATTACTTTTCTCTGGGATGAAGGGGAAATTCAATTATTGCCCATAGCTTTGGCATACTGTGCAGCAATTGATAATTAACGAGAATAATTATGGAAGAAAATAAAAACATTTTAGCTATGAGAGTGAGGGTGGCTTATCTACTGCAATGTTTTTGGTTTGGTGTGCCTGTTGACACAGACCTATGATTATTTATATAGAATATGCACACATATTCATGATTTCTGTGCATGGTCTCTATAGAGCAGGGATTCTTGCATACACAAGCAGTCCATAGCAAGTCAGGGATGCCTACATTGATCCAGGCCCATGCTGATAGTGGGCAAATGCCCTGAGAGTGGCAATAGAAACTAGCGCTAATTCACAGTCTCACAGAATACTCCACACACTTTGAAACCTATTGTAGGTAGAAGATGATGCCTGGCTCACTCTTTCCTATGTCTTTGTTCTTTCCATCGCTTTGTTTGTCTCTTTTCCATTTATTAAAGATTTGGCCATGATTCATTTAGGCTGCTTGAAAGTAATCAAAAAGAAACCAATAAGTAGGCACGAATATGTCATGTCAAACAGCGTTTTTTATTTGTACAAAATTGTGCAAACTTGGAATTCTGTTTGTAATTGTAAAAACGTTTTGCAAACGTGTGTGAAAGAATTACTTTTTTAGTCATAAATAAAATGTAGCAAACTTGGAATTGCTTTTTTAGTTTTGTAGCAAAAAAAGAAAAACATGGCTTGGTCAGATTCTCGTACCTCAGTTTTTGATAGGATAACAAACGTTTTAGATGATTTTTCCACCTTGCTAGGTCAATGCACAAACCACGTTATATGTTGTGGAGCTCCACCCCTAAAGGGTGTTAGCTCTTAGCAGTTTTCAATTGGGATAATAAAGGTACAGTCGACCGCTACTCTTTATCATGTGGTCTTTTTTCTATTCTATAACAAGTCTCTGTGCATGAGTTCTGTGTCCGCTTTCCCCTCTGTCCGCTTCTCCCTCAAAGGATAGTTTAGCGCAGGGGTGGGCAAACTACGGCCCGAGGGCCAAATGCAGCCCGCGAGGCTGTCCCATCCGGCCCACGGAATGCCCTTTTCTGGCTTCCAAATCAATTTTGATTAACAAATTACTAAAACAAATGTGGCCCTCCATTTCATTTCAAAATGCTGATGTGGCCCCCGAGCAAAAATATTTGCCCACCCCTGGTTTAGCGACTCCACTGATTACTGGCATCACAGCAGCGATCCTAAGGCTGGAACAACTAAGGTTTCTTTGGTTATGAGCAGCGCCATTTGCAAAGGAATTGTTTCCTTTCGTGTTCTCCCTGTAGTTCAGGGTGTGTATAATCCTGAGATTGTTGGTTCTTGTTCTCTCCTTTTTGGTGAGTGTGAACGAGAACAAGCGATCACTTGTTGGCCAGCGTCGCAGGGGTTGTTATAGACATAACTCTCTCCTGTTTTACAACGCCTGTTTTTCAACAAATGGATAATTGCGCTGATCAGTGCGGACAATGGTTTGGATTCTTACCTTCCGGCACCACTGTTTCTGCAGCTGGTTCTGATAACCTAGTGGGTAGTGTCCCCTACTTCCCAGTGGAAGTCCAGGGTTTGCTTCCCGACAGAGTTTTTACCTATAGGACAGACTGTGGCGGCTTCTCTAGAGCTAAGGCGACCCCACACGGCTTCGCCAAGCTGCCCTTCAAGTTCAGTGCCAGATAAGAACACACACCTGGCAGCGGGTTCTGTAGCTAGAACGGCGCTGCCATCTGGCATAGCAAAAACGTACCCTTATGTTTTAGCTATTCTCTTAGCTACTGACATTTCAACAGTTAGCCATCTGTTTTTAAAAAGCGGCGTTGCCGTCTTTTTTCAGCGTTTCATGAGCAAAACTACATTCTGGTACGTTCTGGCTCCCGCTCTCTCAGCATTACTGGTAATGGTGTCAGCAATACTGGGAATGGCGAACTCTCTCTATATGTGGCACAATTACACAATACGGATGGGGCTGTGCAATACATTTCTGCCCATTGCGGGCGTGTTGGAGATGGTCATGTCGTCACCAGAAAGGGAGACAGCGCCTCTCTGCTTGATGGGAACGATAAACGTTGTTCCGCAAGCCCCAGAAACTTAGAGGGTTAATATCCCTTTATTTTCTGGTCACAAGGTTGAGAGGAGGAGTGATGTTAATGTTTGGATCTACGTATTTTGAACAGATAAGTAGCCAAACGTCAGTTCCGCGTGCTCACTATAAAGCGTCTGTTGGAGTCCATCCTCCAAGGCGTTTGTTTTCACAAGCATAGATCTAAAAGATCTATTGATCGATTATACCTTGTCACAGGAAGTTCTTCAGGTTCGCCATTCAGGGCACGGCGTACAAGTATGCCAGAGTTCCATTCGGTTACTGACCCAGTTAGTCCCATTGTTTTGGGCCAGGATGTATTGATTTGTTCGCACAATCAAACAACAGTGGCATACATCAATCCACAAGGCCGGCCATGTGTGCTCTTTGGCAGCCATCCACATTCCATGAGAACCTCTCGGGGAGGTTCCTCAAGACGACAACTGGTGATTTCACCCCGAAATCGTCTTCCAGATTGGAGGACATTCAGGGAGGCACGGGTGGACCGGTTTGCATCAAGGGCGAATGCACATTGCAGTCTTTGGTTCTCTCTGAGAGACCAGGATTGTCTGCCACTCGAGACGAATGCCTTCATGCACTTTTCATGGCCCACAGGTCTCTTTTCCGCTATTCCTCCACAGATGTGCATTGCTGTTGGCACGAGTGAGAACAGATCACCTTCAAGTGATTCTGATTGGCCTGGACCGACCGGCAGCCATATGGTCATGTTACTCGTGGGATCTCCATGGAAGATGGCTCACCGTCGACACCCACTCCCTTTATCTGTTTCTGTTAGACGTTCATTCGTCTTCCTTCGTGCTTTGAAGATGGTGGAGATGGTTGGGGATTTTAGGAAGACCCCAGCCACACCCATCACCCTGTGTGACTCCCTAGTCATCATCGCAAAGTCCTTCCACTTCCTGTGCATCATCATCACCCATTACCTCAATTGGGAGCAAAACAACATCTCCATCACCAAAAAAACACAGCAGAGGATGTACTTCTTGCGACAGCTGAGTTCAACCTGCCAAAGACAGTGATGGTGCACTTTTATCCAGCCATCATTGAGTCCATCCTCACCTTCTCCATCCCCATCTGGTATGCTGCTGCCACTGCCAAGGACAAGAGCAGACTGCAGCGTATCATTCAATCTGCTCAGAAGGTGATTGACTGCAATCTGCCATCCCTGGAGGACCTGTACACCACCAGGACCCTGAGGCATGCTGGAAAGATTGTGGCTGACCCCTCCCACCATGGACACAAACTGTTTTAGACACTCCCATCAGGCAGGAGGTTACTGTCTATAAGGACCAACACCTCACGCCACAAGAACAGTTTCTTCCTATCAGCAGATGGCCTCATCAACAAGGCCAGACGACCCCAACTGTCAACGACCCCCTCTGCCCCATAACTCAATTCTACTCAATGAATTACAGTAATGCACTTCTCTAGACTTCCTTCTTGCACATTGCACTTTATACTACTTATACAGGAAATGTTTGCACATTTTATAATTACTGTGTTATTTAAATTTCTTACCTAATACCACCTACTGTGTTTCCCGTCATGCTCCATAGCACCAAGGCTAATTCCTTGTATGGGTAAACCTACAGTGGGGCAAAAAAGTATTTAGTCAGCCACCAATTGTGCAAGTTCTCCCACTTAAAAAGATGAGAGAGGCCTGTAACTTTCATCACAGGTACACTTCAATTATGACACAATCACATGACATTGTAGGATATTTTATGAATTTATTTGCAAATTATGGTGGAAAATACATATTTGGTCACCTACAAACAAGCAAGATTTCTGGCTCTCACAGACCTATAACTTCTCCTTTAAGAGGCACCTCTGTCCTCCACTCCTTACCTGTATTAATGGCACCTGTTTGAACTTGTTATCAGTATAAAAGATACCTGTCCACAACCTCAAACAGTCACACTCCAAAGACCAAGAGAGCTGTCAAAGGACACCAAAAACAAAATTGTAGACCTGCACCAGGCTGGGAAGATTGAATCTGCAATAGGTAAGTTGCTTGGTGTGAAGAAATCAACAGTGGGAGCAATTATTAGGAAATGGAAGACATACAAGACCACTGATAATCTCCCTCGATCTGGGGCTCCACGCAAGATCTCACCCCGTGGGGTCAAAATGATCACAAGAATGGTGAGCAAAAATCCCAGAACCACACGGGGGGACCTAGGGAATGACCTGCAAAGAGCTGGGACCAAAGTAACAAAGCCTACCATCAGTAACACACTACACCGACAGGGACTCAAATCCTACAGTGCCAGACGTGTCCCCCTGCTGAAGCCAGTACATGTCCAGGCCCGTCTGAAGCTTGCTAGAGAGCATTTAGATGTTCCAGATAAGATTGGTAGAATTTCATATGGTCAGATTAAACCAAAATATAACTTTTTGGTAAAAACTCAACTCGTCGTGTCTGGAGGACAAAGAATGCTGAGTTGCATCCAAAAAACACCATAACTACTGTGAAGCATGGGGGTGGAAACATCATGCTTTTGGGCTGTTTTTCTGCAAAGGGACCAGGACGACTGATCCGTGTAAAGGACAGAATGAATGAGGCCATGTATCGTGAAATTTTTTGTGAAAACCTACTTCCATCAGCTAGGGCATTGAAGATGAAACATGGCTGGGTCTTTCAGCATGAAAATGATCCCAAACACACCGCCCGGGCAATGAAGGATTTCAGGGTCCTGGAGTGGCCTAGCCAGTCTCCAGATCTCAGCCCCATAGAAAATCTTTGGAGGGAGTTGAAAGTCTGTGTTGCCCAGCAACAGCCCCAAAACATCACTGCTCTAGAGGAGATCTGCATGGAGGAATGGGCCAAAATACCAGCAACAGTTTGTGACAACCTTGTGAAGACTTACAGAAAACGTTTGAGACAAAGTATTGAGAAACTTGAAACTTGTTATTGACCAAATACTTATTATCCACCATCATTTGCAATTAAATTAATTAACAATCCTACAATGTGATTTTCTGGATTTTGTCTGTCATAGTTGAAGTGTACATATGATGAAAATTACAAGCCTCATTTTTTTCAGTGGGAGAACTTGCACAATTGGTGGCTGACTAAATACTTTTTTGCCCCACTGTACTTTGTAATAAAGAGGATTATGATTCTGATGTATTTTTTTTTATCGTTTACTGTTTGTGTATTTCTTCAACACGTTTGTTTAATCTGCTTGATTTTAGTAGAAAATATCATATGAAAAATGTTACCTAGTCATGTTATCACGGTCTCGGTGTGTGATGGAACCAAACACAGACATATTGAAAGAAAACATGAATTTATTCTAAACAAGACAAACGCGAACTAGACACGAAAACAAAGGGGCTGAAACAAGCAGCAAAACGTATATCTAACTAAACATGAAACACTGTAAGGGCCGGACTCGCGGATGTGAGGTAGTGACGCTCGGATGGGACGAGCTGTAATCGTGCGTGGTAGACGAAACGTTGAAAAAATAGACTGCATAATGCAGGAGCCAAATACGTAGTGGGAAAAACATTACACATAGTTTTTACTGGCAGTGAGTTGGTGGAACTGGAGTGCTTATGTAGGGGTACTGATGAGGGAGATGGGAAACAGGTGTGCGTGGTTGGTGACTGTAGTTGCACTTCATGGCCGCCAGAGGGTGCGCTAGAGCCTGAGTTGGACAGGGTCAGGGCGGAACCCTGACAGGAACCCCCCCTCTACGGACGCCACCCGGCGGCCTCCCGACACGGCCTGGGTGTGCCCGATGGAAATCCCGGATCAGGGACTGGTCGAGTATCCGGGAACGGGGCTGCCAGCTACTCTCTTCGGGACCGTACCCCTCCCAATCCACCAGGTATTGCATGACGGACAGACGACGGACGGTGGTCGTCAATCATCTGCGGAGGAGGCGGAGCCGGGGGAGGGGGACAGAGAGGACTGGTGTTAACGGGCTTCAGTTGCGAGACGTGGAAAACCGGGTGCACGCGCATGGAGGCGGGCAACCGGAGTCGCACGGAACAGGGATTGACAATGGCCTCAACGGTGTAGGGACCCACGTAACGAGGAGCCAGCTTGCGGGCCTCGACTCTGAGGGGCAGGTCTTTTGCCATGAGCCACACCTGTGGAACAGCACCGGTCAGAGAAGCGCTTGGAGGTGGCTGAGGCGCGCAACAGCGCGGCGCGAGCACATCTCCAAACACCCCGACAGCGCCTGAGGTGCGCCTGGACAGAGGGAACGGCAACGTCGACCTCCTGAGACGGGAACAAGGGGGGCTGGTACCCCATGCATGCGTGGAATGGAGACAATCCAGAGGAGGAGTGTTGTGGGCATACTCTACCCAGACAAGATGGGTGTACCAGGTGGATGGGTTGGCTGACACGATGGTACGGAGGGCAGCCTCCAGCTCTTGATTGACCCGTTCCATCTGACCGTTAGACTGTGGGTGGTAACCCGAGGACAAGCTGACGGACGCACCCAGGCCCTGGCAGAAAGCTTTCCACACCTGAGAGACGAACTGGGGGCCGCGGTCCGACACCACATCGTGGGGTATGCCATGTGGGCGGAGGACGTGTGCCACTAGAAGGTCCGCAGTCTCCCTGGCAGAAGGGAGTTTGGGCAAGGCCACGAAATGCGCCATCTTGGAAAAACGGTCGACTATCGTCAGGATGGTGGTCATTCCAGAGGAAGGGGGAAGACAGGTAACGAAATCCATCGAGACGTGAGACCAGGGTCGACTCGGCACCGGCAGAGGGTGTAGCAGACCGGCAGGCACGCGTGTCGACGTCTTATTCCTTGCACATGCGGAACAGGCGGAGACGTAGTCCCGGGTGTCCTTGGTCAATGTGGGCCACCAGAAATGACGGCGGATGAACGAGAGAGTGCGGTTCATGCCTAGATGGCAGGTAAAACGAGAGGCGTGAGCCCACGCAAGTACCTCAGAGCGAACGGAATCCAGAACAAACAACCGGTCACGTGGTCCGGTACCCGGGTCCGGCTGTTGCTGCTGTGCGCGTCAGATGGTCGTCTCGATCTCCAATGTGAGACCTGCACAGAGACAGGAAGGGGGAAGGATGCCTGCAGGATTGTGGTCAGTCTCATCAGGGGCGTGGAGTCTGGAGAGGGCGTCGGTTTTGTGTTGCGGGAGCCGGGACGCTACGTGAGCTGGAATTGGAAACGCCCAAAGAACAGAGCCCAACGCGCCTGTCGTGAATAAAGGCGTTTGGCAGAATGCAAGTAGGCCAGGTTTTTATGGTCTGTCCAAACGACAAACGGGAGATCTGCGCCCTCCAGCCAGTGTTGCCACTCCTCCAACGCGAGCTTAACGGCAAGAAGCTCCTTGTTACCTACATCGTAATTTCTCTCCGTGGCGGACAGCTTCTTGGAAAAGAAGGCACACAAATGGAGTTTGTGGTCCTCCGGAGAGCGCTGTGAAAGGATGTACCCACACCTGTATCCGACGCGTCCACCTCCACTATGAATTGTAGTGCGGGATCGGGATGGATGAGAATGGGTGTGGACGTGAACCTCCTCTTTAAATCCCGGAATGCATGGTCGGCTTCCTCCGTCCAGCGGAATGGAGGAGCGACGTGCGGCTCCCGGTGGACCGGCGGCGCAGAAGAAGGTGACGGGTGAGTAACACCGCCCAAGCCGGTCTGTTTCGGTGCTTTCAAGCTCTCTGGTTGCTGTTTACTCCTCAAGGTGATAACCAATTCGGTTAATGTCTCCGATAGGTTCTGGAGGAGTGCTTCGTGCCGTTGAATGGCGGCCCCCTGTAAGTGTAGTGCTTGATGGATGGGTTCGGCTGGATCCATTTCTGGCCAGTACAATCTGTAAGGGCCGGACTCGCGGATGTGAGTAAGGGACCCAAGTGCACGAACCGGGAGAGAGAAGGATGAGTCGGTAGGCCTGGGATGGCTGAGTGAGATTGATGTTGAGGGGGGCTCGGATATCCGAGCGTGGCAGTTAGTTTGGAGAGAGAGAAGCGGAGGTCGCGGAGGGCTCGAATATAACGAGCAGGTAGTGGCGCTCGGATGGGACGAGCTGTAATCGTGCGTGGTAGACGAAACGTCGAAAAAATAAACTGCGTAATGCAGGAGCCAAAAACTTAGTGGGAAAAACGTTACACATAGTTTGTACTGGCAGTGAGTTGGTGGAACTGGAGTGCTTAGGTAGGGGTACTGATGAGGGAGATGGGAAACAGGTGTGCGTGGTTGGTGACTGTAGTTGCACCTCATGGCCGCCAGAGGGTGCGCTAGAGCCCGAGTTGGACAGGGTCAGGGCGGAACCCTGACAAACACACTGTGAAAATGTACAGAAAAAACATGTAGCATATCCACAGGACATAAAACCAAACAAAACAGGACCGTGAACGTTGCAAGAATACAAACAATAAACCACACCGAGTGTGGCTCAAACCTAACTTAAGTAGGCTCCTCAATCAGAGGCAACTGGCAACAGCTGTCTCTGATTGAGGAGCCCACAACAGTGGCATAGAGGTACCTAGAGGCACCTCTATGTGTCATGCCCTGACTGTGAGCCCCGAGGCACAGATATGGTCAGGGGCCCCCAGGCAGGACATGACACATGTCAATTCCTAGCTAATTATTATATAATTTTAGGAATTTAGCATGCTTTTATTCCTATTACCCTAATGTAAATAAATGTGTTTCTATTTGTCTTTGTTACTTCTTTTTGAAATGTATGAGTCTCACTTTTGTATATATTTTTGTATTTATAATGAGGGGGGATACTGATCTCACTTGATAAGAGGATAGTGTTTTTTAGGTTTGATTACCAAGGAAGTTATGTTGCTTGAATAATTAATAAAGCATGCTGGCAGGTTGCAGTGCTAAACAACTAATCAGCTGTAATATTTTCACCTGTTTCAGCCATGACCTAGAACAATGCACGTCCCTGTGCTCATTGAATTCACAAAGCTGGAGACATAAACGATACCTCCACCCCCACCCGCAACTCAGCGCATTGTTCTTGTATTGATCAACAGAGAGACTAATTATGAGCAGGTGTTCCCTGTCTGTAGATACCCCCCACATCCACCAATTCACCCTGAGCTGGACCCAGCAGCCAGAGCATGGGGCCAAAGGTCAGATCAACACCACCCCTCTAGTCACCCCACTCTACTCTGCCAATATTGAAAACCAATCAGTGCCTTCCCTCAGGCCATTTGTCCTGGCGGTCAGAGGAGGAGTATGTGTGTGTCTGTGCAGAGTCCCCATTTGTCCAACCAGGACCTTAGGGAGGCAATCCGTTATTTTCTAAAAGCACCCCATTGATAGGGAGAGGCTATATGGCCCTATAAAGCTCCATAGAGCCCTTCTCTGGCCATTTACCGCTTGACGCTGTTCATTTATAATTTTGAAAACTATATTTTTTTCATGAATTGTTTGACCCTGCAGATTTCAGGTGACTGTTGTTATGTGGTGTAGATTTGATGAGGTCATGTCTACCTCTCTTGGCGGTAGCCCGCCGTGGTGAAGTGAATCTCATTCACTAGACAGAAATGCAATTCACTTTTCACTAGATGCAATTCACTTTTCACTAGATTATGTTTTTCTCCCAATCTCACTGGAATCCCCCCATAGGGATCCGACAACACATTAGATGCTTATAGCTCTGTTCTCTAACATTACCCACTCTGCTTCTAACTAGATGGTCATGCACAGTTAAAATTGTGATTCTCCTCTACTGGTCTCTCCTTTTCTATCCAATCCCCTGTCTGAAATCTTTTTTTCCTTTTGTCTATTCATTCATTCTCTTTGACCCTTTTCTCCTCTTACTCTCCACATCCTATGACTCCCCCTGTCCTTTTTCTTCCCAACTGAGTAGGTCCTCCCATTATGCTATTTGGTGTGAGCTCTGTGCAGCTGTGAGAAAATGTAGAAAAAGTAAGCTTCTTCATTTTATTCTCTCTTAGCTACCTTCACTAAGTATAAAGTGCTTAAGTCATTTTGTACTAAAACAACTTTATATCACACCTTGTTTATATGGGGTAATGTGTGTAGATTGACGTGGAAACAATCAATTTAAGTAATTTCCAAAGAATTTGGAAACAGAATGTGGAATACTTTTCAAGTGCACTGTATATCCTCCTGTATATCCTCGAATATATTGGACCTCAGTTCAATAGCCTTGACATATTGACTAAACTATTCTGTTACATTTCATTTTCAAGCCTTAAACAGAATAATTTGTTATGTTGCACCATAACCTACTTCAATTATGAGTTTGTTTTGTTTGGGATATTCATATCCTATGCTAAGTTAGAACCAATCATTTTCATGTTCTTCGTCATTATAAAGAATACAAAAATAGCCTAATTATTTTCATCACCTTTAATTATAAATGCGTCGTATATTTGTCGGTTTTTGCCAGACTTGACAGTCAAGAAGGGTTAATGTCTCTGACTTAGTGAGTGAATGACTGACAATGTCCCCAAAAACAACAAGAAAAAACATATCAATACATCATCATTATGTTTTATTTACATATCAAGGTGTCATAATTTGAATGCTTATTATATTTAATACTGTTTTTGCGTGGTTGGACTTGTTCGGACCTGGTCCATTCAACTTAACGGCTATAGTTTCTAGTTAGCTTGGGGTTAGCAGTCCACCTTCTATGTTATAACAATTCTCTTTTTTATTCTGTATGCTATGCTGTTGTTAGCTTCTGGCTTGTTTGCAGAATAATAATGGACCCAAGTCACGGGAAAAAGTGTTCTTTGTTGTTCACAAAATATATAGTACATATATGTCTTTTTTGGATGTTATCTGTGTTCCTCTTTCTTGATGGATTCTCTCTCAGGCTTCTTCTGCCTTCTCCTCCAATTACACCGACTTTTATACCTTGGCATGGTCCCAAAATATATCTCCTTTGACAGACAGAACACATTGGGGATGTATGTGTGTGCATACTCTGTGTTGTGTTCCTAAATAGCCGTAACGTCCTACACTGTCATGCTATTATATTCAGGTATGCCATATCAAAGGGTTGTAGGATGTCCATGTTGACTTTGTCCTCTATGAGGAAGTCCTGCAAATTCTGATGTTCTCTGGCAAAAGCAAATCAAGCTGCACCGTGCCGGCCTGTGAACACAGGTCCCACTAGAGGACGGAAAGCCATAATGCCTCTTTCATGAAGTTTCTGACAGTTTGGAGGTCATTTTTTTAGGCCTCTGGCTCTGGTGTTCCTCCTGTTCCTCCTCGCACACTGGAGCAGATATCGGTACTGCTGCTGTGTTGATGTCCTTCGACAAGTTTAATTGATTTGGTGTTATGCTGTGATAATAACGTGTTCCCTTAATTGGTTGGAGCAGTGTATTACCAGGTCGGCTTTTCATTAATTCACCTTCCATATTTGTGCTTTTTAGGGGTTTAGAGTGGCATTGTTGGAGATAACGCGTGTTAGGGCTGGCAGTGTTTCATGCAGTGTTTTTTTTATCACCATATTCGTCTGTTGCCTCATTAAATGACATGTCCCTAGTCATGACATGGCCCCATGTTTTAATTGTTCAGCTGCAGATGCTTGGGGTTTTTGGCTTGCATCACTCATTTGCATAGACTTTTTGTTTCCTGCTGGACAATTACTATGTAAAACTTAATATAATGCATTACAAGCTCATTTATAATGCATTAGTGTTATACATACTATCATAGCTAAAATCCTCCACAGAGTTTCTCAACCTTTTTTCTACACTGGACCATGCATGTATTGAACCCCTCAGATATATTTAATTATTTTCTGCAACACTAATCCAAAGATATCCTTGATTACTCAATTGGAGGCGTGGAATGCTGACTTACGCTCGATGACGCCAGCAATGCATTTTGCGAAGTTCAATTCAAGGCACAAAACGTTGATTATAACTTTTTTGTTTAGCCACATTTTCCCCCAACCCTCATGTCATCCATTTCATGATTAAGGGCCTGCTTCATTGCAGTAACTCCCAGCGAACTGGGGACAATCAATGCTGAGAGAAAATCAAATGGCATTTTGGTTCTCATCGCGTTGCTCAATCACCTGAAACTGAGTGCAATAGTGCATTCCACACCTTCTGGCTTTCAATTTTGACTGAGCTCACAGATGCCTAAACCTCCACAAGTAGCCTCTAAATTTGACAAGGCAAGTTAGCCGAATGTGATCACTAACCCCCCAAAAACCCAAACGGTGCTGGTCAATTCCACTTCATGCCACCGTACCTCTGTGCTAACCTGTGTGCTGGATTCAAACTCTGGTCTCTCAATCATGCGTCTCTATGATGTAGCGTACTGCAAGGCAATGACTGAACTTCATTTTACTGTGTGCCCAAGCAGGTATGTTTTTCTCCAATCATCATTGTCTTGATAAAACTCTCAAATGTCTACCAAATAACATAGGACTAGTGTGATAACTGTGCAAATTAACACTTTCTTTTCACTTTGTTCAAGGAACAATTCTAGGTAGTATATATGTGTAATCTACATGCTCCAACTCTGTTGTGATACCAACAGCATGGTTGGTCTCTTTTACTGTCACTGCTATACTGGCACTCAGCTGTATGAATGTGCCCATCTGAACAACTACCTTAAAGAGATGAGGGCATGGGGGAAGCACAACGTCGTTCGATAGATGCCGACAAATAATGACACACCTGGACAAGCACATTCACTCAGCAATCTCCTGTTTCTGAGAGAAATATAGCAAACATGGCTCCCATCTGGTGAAAAAAATCACTATACTTTTATGATCATTGGCACAGTGAAAAAGTAAGGTAGGTCATAAACAATATGAGGCTTGCAGAACAGTGCTATTAGATTAGGATTTCTGGGCACTCAGACAAAACAATACCTTTCTATTGATGTATGTAGCACTGTCTTTATAAAATACTTGTCAGTTAAGTTATTTTTTTATTGTGTTGTGTTCTTTTGTGTTTAAAATCTCAATAGAGCAACAGCTGGTGTTATTAAATGTTTGTTGTTATAGTGTTTATGCTTTACCTGTCATTTCTGTTATTTTCTGGTTTGATGTTTTGTGTGGATCCCAGGAAGCATCACTGCTGCTTTTGACAAGGGATAATGTGGATCCTAACATAATCCTAAATCCTTTCCAGCTCCTAAACGCTTTTTCCTAAACCCTATTCAGTGCACTCAAATTACTTTGAACATTTGAGCACCATCTTGTATTGAATAAAATGCCCTACTTTCAATCTATGTAATGAAATGATTGCAGTGCATCATTCTCTTCATGACTCATTGACCTTGTGCTTTTTCTAATTATTTTCTACTGCTCTTGGAAACGCCACAGCCTTGTTAATAATAAGGAGAGCAGAGCAGATAATAGGTCCTTTCTCCCAAGGGATTTTCAAATATGTTTCCAGACCAAAAGGAATTAAAAGTAGGTTATATTTTACTTTGCGTACAGAGTTCTTGACGAATGAATATGGGTATGTAAAGCAGGAGTCATTAGTGCCCCAATTAACGAAAGGGTCATCTCTAAATTGTTCTGCAGTTATGTAAGCATTATATACTGCATCCAGTTATGAAATAACAACTAAGGTAATGCCAGGCACGCTAAATAGCTACAGTTCAGACATGTGTGCCTAAAGTCTGGTATATTGGAGAATTAAGTCAACAATTAGCTGTGATAAATTAAGATGCAGTTTCAGTTGCAGACACACCTGTTTCATTCTTGCATTCGATTCCACCTTGAACAAACAAGTATAGTTACGAGTTGCAACAGGGTAACAGAAGCCATGCAAATATTACCTGCCTCTTGGTTGACTTTGGTTGATACTGAGATACAGAGATGAAGAGAAACATTAAAAATCGCTGTAGTTGAAGTGATCCAAAACATTAGTAAGTGCATTTAGACACACACACACACGCGGATTAAGTAAAGTATTCTCTACTGTCTGTTATCTGAGTGATCAGTCTGACAGAAACCTCAAACCATTAAGCCCTGTTGTGCTGTGAACGTGTCACAGCCTGATGTCATTCTGCTGAGCGTGCACCCATACACATAAACAGTCATGTCTTTATGGAAAGGCCCTGGCACTCAGGGTTTCTAGCTGATGAGTCTGTTATTTCCTTGTGTGGTAATGGGGGTATTTATATGCAGACGTGTCCACCAATGAGAGAGAAGGAGGTAAGGTGCTAAAGAGGGACGGCTCGATAGAGAGAGAAGCACAGTGGAGAGAGAGGAGATGCAGAGAGAATGAGGGTGGAGAAGGAGAGTGGCCCCTGCTTCTACCAGTCGGAGACCCGTCACAGTTGTTTCCCACCACCCTTTCTTTCCCTCTCCAACCTTTCCTCTATCCCCTGCTTGCTTCATCTTTCCCTCCTCTCCTCTCGCTTGTAGACGTAGTCTTTCCTCCTGCCGTTCCAGGGCTGTGCAGCCCCAGATGCCGTTTTCTAGGGTGGGGGAGGGATTGATTTCCCAGCAGTTGGCTTCATTATCTGCTGTTTGCAGCAGTGAAACCCCCTCCTTTCTCTCCGTATCCCCCCCCCATGCTGGGCATCCTGCCATCAAGGAGAGGTCACCCAGCTTGTGGATGCAGCACAGGGGAGTTATACAGTGAGCCGTGTCTGCAGAGCTGAAGGGGGACAGGGGCTGAGCCCAACTGCAGACTCACGGGAGCGTGAAATAGGGAGATAGAGAGCGTATCTGCCACTACCAATGACTCAATCCCGGTTCCCATGCAGTCCCCTGGAATCTACAGTAACTGCCGTTTTGCGAAACGTCCGTGGCCACTGTTGTAATTTCTCACGCCCGTGGCCACTGTTGTAATTTCTCACGCCCGTGGTCACTGTTGTAATTTCTCATGCCCGTGGTCACTGTTGTAATTTCTCATGCCCGTGGTGACTGTTGAAATTTCTCACGTTCGTGGCCGTTGTTGTAATTTCTCATGTCCGTGGCCACTGCTGTAATTTCTCACGTCCGTGGACGGTGTGAGTGTGTGAGTAAATGCCGTCCCATTCCTGTTATGGTTCACTACTTTGGAACGGGCCATTTGGGATGTTGAGCATCGCAGCGGGGGGTTTACAGATGACAAGGGCGGGACCCCATCGTGTTTCTCTTATGGCTGGAAGGGAGATCCCGGCAGACACGGCTTTCCCTCTGTGACTGATGGCTGGAAGTGTTTTTCTCCTCTGCATTGTTCTCTCCATCTATCCATCTCTCTACTGGTGTCAGCATCGGCGTGCCTAGAGACTGGCTGTGTGGCCTGGCAGTTATCGATCAGCCACAACTCAGCCTCCCTGAATTCTTAACAAGAACAGTCAGCGGCCATTGGGAAGAGAGATGTACCAGATCAGAGTTCATGTTTATTTATAGATGTACAGTACCATGCAAAAGTCTTAGGCACCTGAATGTCAAACTAAGACCATTTGTGTTTTAGTTAAATAAATATATATTATATATAATTATTTAACTAAAACACTGGAGAGGCAAAAACATGACAACCCAGAAAAAGAGAATGGTTTTGCAGGACAATTGCTCTCTCCTTATCCTTCTTGACAAATGTTGTGTTCTGCTAGTTTCCTTGTCACTACTCTGCCCAACAAAGCCTAACTGTTGTAACTACTAGAGTGAAACTGAGATATATGGATTTAAAGTTTTTGGAATGTCCAGCCTATTGTGTAGTAGGTAGAGGAGTGGAAATAACAGATAAAGTACAAAGTATTCAAGTTATTTTGTGCATAATGTTTCCCCCCAATTCCTTTGATATGATCCCAAAAATGCAGATACAATACTCTGCCTTTGTATTGTTATCAATAGCTAGAAAGAGTTTACAATGGCAAACTGTCGTAACTACAGTGTCTTAATGACTTAATTCATACATCTTGTTTTTAATAGTGTATTTTCAATATCTTCTTCTTTGTATTGATAATTGTTTTTTATTAATATATAATAACTATGATCCTATCCCTCCTTAACAAGTTGATCTTCATTATCTAATATAAACATCCTCTTCACCCTCACCCTCACATTTATTAAACAAAATAAATGAGTACATGAACACTGAGTTGTTTTAAACATTAAAACAGAAACTGCTATAGCTCGTATATATCCTACTTAATGTGTGAAAGGGGCTTATGCATTATATTTATTTATGCTAGTTGTTTGCTTCTAAACTAGGGGGAAGTTGAAATCAGAAAGGGGCGCAGCAAGAGGTAAATGCATAGAAATAGATTGGCAGGCCGCGGCGCAAGGCAAGCACATTGACATTGCCAGTTCAGTAGCTAGCCTAGGGGTAGTCATTTGGATTCCCTAAAATCATGGATAAACTGCATGACACAGAAAAAGTCCCAAAGAATACCTTGCTATTTGGATTATTTGACATCTACCTGAAGATACAATCACTGAAGTCTTCAGGAAGCACAGGGAGCAGGTCCGGTTGTAATGTGACTATAATATTTGCTTCCATTTAATGGTCTGCTGCTGTAAAAATGCAGGTATTTGCGTTGAAGGCAAGTTCCATTTCGGGTACAATACCACGCCAGACAGACGTATCTACACACATTCGTCGGTCTGCCTTAGTTTAATGACCGATTTTTTTTGTTACTGCAATTACTACACCCTTATATCTCGCAAACGGGGAAACATTGAATCCAAATAATTTGACACAAGATAAAAAAGACTTCCAAAAGATTATTTTGTTATAAAACTCAACTTTGACCTAAATCGTAGTTATGACACTTTACCTTTGGACGGCAGTACTGGTAGCGTTAGGTCGTACCAACAGCCCATTCAGCATGCACAGATATTCCAGGTCCTACAGGATAGCACATCCATACATTTCATCTCAACTGGAGCATGCCCAGATGCATGCAGGTCATGCACATTACTGAGTTATGAGTTGACGTGATGAAATTCACAATTTGGAATATCCAGTGATTTCAATAGTATGCTTTGATTTTCGGTGTTTGGATCCAGCCCACATATGGGTGATGATTTTGGTTGTCACTGGTTGGTCCCATAAAAGGAGACAAGATGTTTCTCGAACAAATCCAGTAGGTGACACGTTATGCAGTCTCTTGACTGACTGTTAAGAGATAACATGGTATTAGTGGTAAAAGGAAGATGTTTTAACCCCACTGTCCTGGCAGTATTTACAATCTGGACGTCAATACCACCATAGCCACCTAATCATTCCCGACTTGCAACTGGCTCAGTCATCCCGTCTCCTTCTCTTGTAACCCCCAACAATGTGTATAGAACTATTGGTACTAAATGTATGCAATCAATAATGCAAGTAAATCACTCTGGTCGGCTAAATAAATAAAATGTAAATGTCATGATGTTAGACCCCCTTTAGTTAAGTACATGGTAAACTGCATCCAGTCTGTGTCACAATTTGATCAGATGCAATCAGTGTGTATCCATTGGTCTTATATAACCACATTATAACATTTGTCTATCAAACTATAAAGGAAGAAAACACACTTCAAAGGTTAAAAGGTGTTTTACTCAATCTTAACACTGTTTGAAATTCAGGTTCATGGAGGCTATATCAT
Source organism: Novumbra hubbsi (assembly GCA_016801125.1). NCBI lineage: Eukaryota > Metazoa > Chordata > Actinopteri > Esociformes > Umbridae > Novumbra > Novumbra hubbsi. The sequence continues at coordinate 9,891 of JACXGK010002551.1, read as the reverse complement.
TTTATACAACTGTTTATCAGTTCGATGGTTAACTGGACTTTTAAAGGGGCAGTCACATCTAAGGGTACAATACTCACTTCCAGTTATAGCTCCACAGCCTCCACCAAAGACTCTCAGTTATGAAACAGATTTCTGATGGAGCAGAACAGTGTATTGGACTTGTAGAACACTTCATGAGGCAACAATGAACTGTGAAATAGAGCAATGAAGGTTTGAGTGGCTCACAGTCTCTCCTTGCCAAGAAACACAACATGTCCAAATTCTCTGTGCTGGAAATTGTGTGGAGGTTTGCCATTGGCTGCAGCAGAGATACAGAGAGAGAGGGATAGAGACACAGTAAAAAGAGAGTGAGGGAACGAAGTAGAGCAAGAGTGGGATAGAGAGAGCGGAGTCTGCCTTTAAATTAATTCGGCCTGTTGGCTTAAAAAGAAAAAAGCCTTCTCTTGACGAGCTCCTTTTTAGCTCCCTATAACTCTCTGTTGAAAGGGCTCATCTAGGCCCAGATATTCCTTTCTTTTTGTCTGCAGACTTTAGATAGCCTAGCTCAGAATAATTGCCAGCACTGAATGGTTTCAGAGGGGGTAACATTTCGTGGTGGGGGGGTCACCAATGAAATCAGAATGATCAATTCTCAGATCGTGACCCCTTTGTTGAATATCTTTGATCTTTTCCTTAAACTCTTTGCACCTTTTTATTGGAGTAAAAGTTTGTCTTTGGTGTTTTTGATTGTTTGCTTCTATGTATGTGTGTGCAGATAATTGTTATGCAAAATATGCGGTTTCTGAGATTCCAGTCACACTAGATGTTCTGACCTCCTGGGGCCACTGTGTGTGCTGCTGGTGATGTGTTACTGTCGAAGCATTCCCCAGGGGAAATGGAGCCAGTTCTGAAGGGCTGGCCAGACGCAGAAATTCCCTGGACATTTTGAATGGCAGATGCGTTGTTTCTATCGTCCCTACCCAACACTATACAACATTGCATTCTCTACCACAGGATACTTCACCTATTGTGGAAAAATGAAAGAAAAAGAGCAATCTGTTTGTGTAAAAAATCTGAATGGTTTATTGATGAGACATGTCAATAGACTTTGGCCCTGGCATAGTTTGTCTTTATCAGAGCAAGTCACCAGTGAAAGTCTCCTGATGTAAAGGATTTTTGAGGATTTTCAGGTGAAGTACCGTTTTCTCTTTTTATGTTTAAGCTCAGTAGAAGCATAATTGGTTTACTGTCCTCCACACTATAATTCACCTCCTCCACACACAGTATCCTCCCACTTACCCCATCCAAGGCAGAGACAGATGAATCATAGCCCATACGTCCTGTGTCCTTGACCCAGACATTGGGGGATACGTCACTGTGTCATCCCTTGAGGCAGCTTAAGATGTGTGTTTTCCATTGGGGAAAAATGGGTATAGTGTTTTATCCAGAAGTGGTTGACAATTTTTAAAACATCTTCTCCAGGATTGCTCTTATAAATCAGAGTTTCCCCGTGTGAAAAACAGATCACATAATTTAATATATGAGTTGTTTTGAAGGATTGTCTGGTCTCACGATAACACAATCGTAAGCAGTCTACAACCAGAACAGGTAATCTGGTTTTAATAACATTATTTCCACTTGTGTACAATCAGATGAAAATAGTTCTCATGTAATTATTACAACGTCATTTTAAACCTGCTTTGCGATCCGGTGTTACAAGGCAGCTTTAGATAAGTGCATTCGAGTGCGGTTAGACGTATCTACGGGGTTTGCTTTCTGTGAATACATCACAAAGATTAATCATACATGCTGTTGAATAAAAGCCGTGCTGCTTAACAAAGCCACCTCAAGCACATCGCCTGCCTAGTCATTGGTTGTGTATATCCATTGTGCTGTGACTGTAAATGATGTACCGGCATGTGTGTCTCTGTTGAAAACGGAACCGTGGATCTGTTGTGCTCACTGTGTTCCACGCACTCGCCAGCTTGACACAGGCTGATATTCCGTGTGACAGTGGATGGTTGAAATATTAATGGTCTCGGTGCATGTGGGAGAGTGAAATGTGGGCTGCCTGTGTTTGAAAGGAGTAGTGGAAGGGAGAGATTGTCAGTTTAAAGTACTAGAGACGTTTTATAGATAGAGAGACATTCCAGGCGGTGCATTAGCAGTCTGGCGAGAATGTGCGATTTGCTCTGGTTACGCAGTGTGTATGAGTGTATTTGTTGTGTGTGTGTATGAACACAGTATATCTCTTTGTGTATGCTTTCCCATGATGAAGAAATGGAGTGAGAAACATAAAGAGAGAGAGAACTCACATGGCAGGGATAGGTCAAGTTTCATCCCATGGCAGCTCTCACTTCTCCATTGTGTACATTCACCTAGCACAGAAAATTGGGAAATCAATGTTCATACCCTTCCTCCCTCGCTGTGATCCCAGAGTCCCAGTTCCTGACAGAGAGAGACACCCAGCCAAAGAATCCCTCCCTTCCCTTCCACCAGCAGGGCGACCTTTGCACTTGGGCATGTTTGCCATTCGCTCACCCCCTGAGCTGACAGGGGGTCCTTCTTTCCCCTTCGCCCTTTTCATCCCTCCCTTTTATTTTCCTTTTATTTTATTTTACAAGGACTCTCCTCAGCCGCCCCTCCTGTGAACCGGGAGGCCAGTTGCCAGTGAGGCCCTTTTATATGGCTGAGATTGAATGCAGCGTGGTGGGTGGGTGGGCCACACAGCCCTATTAGGGCTCTACTGCAGTGCTGGATATTGCCTGTCTTGGCCCTGTAATTGTCCACAGTGACTGAAGGCTTGTAGGGAGAATATGTCCGTAAAAGGAACCGGTTGGAATGGAAAGCACTGGACTGGACCAAATGGACTGGACTAAACTAGACTGGAGTGGACATGACTCGAATAAGAATGAATTGTACTAGGCAGGCTCACTGGACTGACAACACATACTGGTGTATTTAGAACATGGGTCTCCAATAGATAGCTTGCAGACTGTTTAAGCAATGTCTGAAATAATTATGAAGTACACGCGGTTTTAACATGTTTCGCACAACATCTCATAAACAAATCTTACTGCAGGTTCCCAGTTACTAAACTGTCACTTACATTTTCCCGTCCCGTTAGACCCCAGTGGAGTTCTAGAATGCTGCTTTAGATCACTGAGAATTCTCAAAATGAATTATCATATTTACTCACACATTTCAAAGAAAAAGAGCGCATAAACCCAGAACAAATTATAATTATAAGGTGACTTTGTTTTAACAGGATAGTTCATTTATAACTTGGAATAATATTGTTTTCTCTTATTGTGTAGATCACATTTTTATTTATTTATTTCCACTTAACATAACATAGAATGGGAAAATAGGTCTCCTCTCCCTCTTTTAACACCCAGGAGACACCATTGTCAGCAAGGCTCTTTACCACCTCCACTCATTCTAGCTACTGAAAGTGACAGCTCATTGCTTCATGAGTTAGGCTTATCCCTTAAAAACAAAACCTAACACGATGTTTGGCTTAACATTCTTCAGTTTGTCACTTGCCTTGTCTGTGGTGTGCAGGTTTAATCATCAGCTGATTGAGATCCTAGAATAGAATTCTAAGCCAGAAGAAATACGACTGGGAAAACTGAATTTTGGAGAAAGAACTATATAGCAGATTCTAGCAGGCCCCCTTTAGACTATATTGTGCATTAACCTGGGGAAATGTTGCAGGGGAGAAAAGAATGTGCATGATTGAAAGCCAAAACAATATGCTCCTTTTTTAGTAGTAACTTTCATTCCCGAAAAGGTTGGAACAAATGCAGTAAGCAGAGAAAATTAGACGGGATATATGCCCTTCCTACTAAGAACAAGTCTTCTAATGCACAGTTGGGTAGGTTATGGCTGTGGGCCGATTCTACTATGTTGAGTGGATTTGTGTCTCATTACTGGTGTCCTACAAGGCTCCGTAATTGCTATGTGTACTGCACACAACGTTCCTGCAAATCAAGCTCAAACTCAACAAGATGGTGCTGCTCTTACTTCAAGAGAAGGTTTGTCCACTCCAAGACCTCTCCAATCAATGGTTTCCAGTTCAAATAATCTTGACTGGATTGAAGACATTGGTTGAGTACCATCTTAACGTCAGACAGGAAGTGGCGCAGGTACTAATACAGGCATTTTAAACAATCAAACCCTTAAATTCTTTCCATAACCCTGCAGCCTGCCTGGTATTCTAACCTCCCTAGTTCTCTTATTTCAGCCAGCTCCTTGACTGACCTCCGGTTAAAGCATACATTCATTATAAGACCATGGTGTTTGCCAACAGAACAGACATTGGAACTTTCCCTCCAACACAAGCTTTTGGCTCTTTCACCTCTTGGCCATCCCACCCCTACAGGAGGGCATCGCCTGCTAAGCCCAGTCAAAACTCTTTTCAGTTCTTTCAATCTAATGGTGCCAACAGCTTTCCCTTAAAGCAAGACCAGGGGAGTCCATTCACCCCCTGCCGAAACCCTACCTTTTCAGAGATTCTCTAAAATAACCCTACCTTTTCAGAGATTTTCTAAAATAACCCTACCTTTTCAGAGATTCTCTAAAATAACCCTACCTTTTCAGAGATTCCGTTTATGTTGCCTTTCTGAACTAAAACTTGACATTTTTTGTTTCTAGCACAAATTATGCTGATACTTTATTGACAAATGCTTACTTTCTTCTACAGAGTTATTTGGTTCTTTCACCTACCTATCCTAAAATAATTGCACAACTGTGAGTAGTATCAGTTTTCCTTTTTCTGTCTTTTGTTATATCTATATTTGTAATATTAAATTGATTCATTTTATACAGTTGGTAATGGGATCTGATTACAGTAGGCCATGTTATATAATGAGTTAATAACATTCTGGCATCTAAAGCATACAACATTTTGTAAATCTACTTGTAAAAGTTGAGTTTTGACAAAATTAAGTCTCCCCATCCAACAATGCCAAGCATTTAGAATGCAATTACTGATATCCAGCTACAATGTTTTGCTGAAAAATGACTGGTCTCTTTGATGGCATTACCTTTGTCTGCATCTATACTAATCAATGATTGAAGAGGAGCTGAGGGGTTGGACATGGATTTCTTTCTTTTAATCATATCTTTTGTTCTTTTCTTTACTCCACCCTCCATTCTCTTTTCCCCTAACTCTGTCTTTTCTGCCCCACTCATGCTGCTGCAGTTGTTTCTGGGTGGATGTTCAATGCGGATTTCATATTACAGGAGTGATTGCCTTGTCACACTGGCAATATCCCTGCAAATTGAGAAGAATGAGCCACTGATGGTCTTCCCACTTGTCTCGAGGCCAGTCTCTCTGAGCTTAAAGTCCCTTCACCTGTTTTAGATTCATTACTTCATCGATGGAATGACTTTGGGTGCCGGGTTGGGTGTAGTCAATGGGACGCCTATGGAGGAGAGAATGTATGTGTTCATGTGCGTTAAAGTGCATTTAGTGTGCCAAGATTTCCTGTTTGTGCTGCAACTATCACTCTCTCCAATCTTACAGCTGTTCGAAAACAGAGAGAAATTGCCTCTCTTTTCGCTCTCATATCACTGCAGGCAGAGTGAGAGAAGAGCATGAGACAAAACGCTATGCTGGAGTATTTAACAAGCCTTGAGTGGGTCCATCAGGAAAACATTGCTTCCTCAAGCATCACTTTACCAGACTTAATTCCCCCAGCTCATGAAGCCTCTGAATGCATCATGAATTGAATGCATCAGGAATGGCCCTCCTCTCTCTCTCTCTCTATCTCTCTGCAGAGCACTTTCTGGCCAGAACTGATGTATGTTTGCGTTATTGAGGTTACATTCTCAGCCTACAGAAAACCTGCACTGCATAGTAATGCTTGCATTGTACAGCCCTCGGAAGAAGGGAAAACCAACCGAATACTACAACAATGTTCATCCTGATTCACAGGGATGTCCACTGAACATAGCTAAAGGGAACACGGTTCAAATGGTGGCTGGTTACCGCCGAGAGCGGTGGCAGCCGAGCCTGCAGCAAAGCAATGAATTAATGTGTTCTCTTGCAGCATTCGGAGCTTGATCTATGGCCCCGTGTCAATGATGTCACATGGGCGGTTGATTAACCACGGAGGGCAGGCAATTAGAAAGGGGAGGGAGAGATAGAGAGGAGGATCTGGCAGCGGCAAAGGAGAAAGAGCCGAGAGCCTAGCTAAAGCTTTTGTCTTTCGGAAAAAGCTTTTTCAAAACAAGGCTTGCCTCCGAGAGGCTATTTACTCATTTTTAAAGCATGTGTTTTGCTTTGCAGTCTTTAAATGCGCTTCCCTCGCCAGAGTGCTTGGCCCGCTGATACTAGAGAGATGAGGCACTGTGGTACGCCCACCCACTCCACAGATAAATAGAACCTGAAATGGGTTGCCCCTCTAGTATGTATAAAGACCTCTCTCTAGCGTTCTCGGCTCCCTCTCCTTCTCTCTCGCAACTCCTCTGGCTCTCTCGTTCTCCCGCCCGCGCTCAGTAAAACGAGGAGCGGTTTAATCATCTCAGAGCCATGCAGCCACCTGCTCTGCCCAGCATTTGGAGGAAACCGCGCACCATTTTGTGCCACTGTGTGATCCCATTGATGTAGCAGTACACATCACTTATTTTAGGGTGTTTTTATTGCAGCTTGGCGAAATGAGATGGGGAGCCTTTAAAATGCATCTGGGATGCAGCTCTCCTCATTCTCGGCTATAATGGGAAATAGGAACGATTAATGCAAATGGGATTTCAGATTATCTCCAATCCCTCATTCAACTTCTTCCCACATAATGACGAATAGCTAAGAAATGACCCTGACTTTTCTTCTCGAAATTCCAGCCAGAAAGTGTATCAAGTAAGATGTGATATTTTTAACATGAAGGATGTTGAATAAACGTCATATTGAAGGATCGTGGCTACAGGGCTGGCTCTTGAGAGAGACAGAGGGGATCTTTATCATGTCAATTGCTACCGCTTTCCTTCTGGCTATTCATAGTTCAGTGGATGTTGATCTGAACAAGGGACAGAAACGGTGAGGGAAGGATGCACAAATATCTGGCAACCGGGACAGGATTTTGACTGTCAGTCTGTTTTATTTTCTATGTATATCAAAGCCATTTCTTAGAGGTGTCAAAAACAACCATTCAGCTGGAAGGAGGTTGTATTTAAGCCGTTGACAGATTTATGTCTGAGACAGGCTGGTTCTTTCTGAACACCCCCTCACATTTACACACAATTAAATACCCATGTTTCAGATCATTAAAATTAATGATACTCTTTCAATCTTCAACAATATCAAATAAAAAAGGTGCTATTAGCGTGTTTAAACATTATATGCCCATCATAACCCAACAAATATGTAGTTTAACATAATGTACTGTGACACTTGAAAGTTTGTAAACCCTTTAGAGCTTTCTATTTTTCTGCATAAATATGACATGATATGATATCTGATTCATCAAACATCAAGTCCTAAAATTAGATAAAGAGAACACTGTGAAACACGTGAGACATAATTAATCTATCTGGTAATTTATTTATTGAGGAAAATGATCTAATATTTACATATCTGTGAGTGGTAAAAATATCTGAACCTATAAGTTAAGCAGTTACTTTGAAGGTGAAATGTGAAGGTGAGTCAGGTTTTTTCAATCAGGCAGGCGTGGGGCACTTTGTTTTATTGAAATAACATGGACCTCTCAAAGTCTGCTCTTCACAACACATTTCAGTGGAAGGGAGATTTTTGGGGACCTCAGAAAAAGGCTGGAAAGGTTACAAAACTCTAAGGAGTTTTGGACTCCACCAATCTACAGTCAGACAGATCATGTGCAAATTAAGGAAATTGAAGACCCTTGTTAACCTCCCCAGGAGTGTTCAACCAAAAACGATCACTTCAAATTCAGCTTGCCATCGTTGACAGAACAATTATTTCTAAATTGACACATTATAAAGGAAAATGTCAGGGCATCTATACATGAACGAAATCTCAAGAAAACGTGGGTTAGTGCATTTGACGCTAAGCACACAAGTCGTTCTACCAAAAAATGGTTAAAGAGTTCAGTTCATCATTTGGAATGGCCTAGTCCTGACCTAAATCTGTCCAAATGTGGTGAAAGAACCTGACGTGAGCAGTTCATGTAAGGAAACCTATCAACATCTTAAAGTTGAAGCAGGCACGGAGGAATGGATTCAATTTCTGACCAATGCAGAGATGGCTAGGGGCATCCTCAATATTGGGATCTGACTATGGCCCCCAGACCAATGCAGAGATGGCTAGGGGCATCCTCGCAACCAGGACCTGACTATGGCCCCAAGACCAATGCAGAGATGGCTAGGGGCATCCTCATAACCAGGATTTGATTATGGCCCCTTGTAACCAGGCCCTGACATATTTGTTTAATTGGGTTCTCTTTATCTACTTTTAGGACTTGTGATGATGTTTCGGTAATATCTATGTGGAAATATTGACAAAGGTTCAAGTAGCAGGTTTTGATACTAAAACTGATTCTCCATTTTCGACTTCCCCATGCAATTCTGTGACCTGTTAACAATTAACACTGCTTAGTGGCTCGTCATATATTTACTCCCAACTTCCATCAACTACCAAGCTCTCGGCAGTAACGGCCTGCAGTATTCCCTTCACAGTGTACTATGCTATATCTTGCCCCAGCTTTATAGCCAGAGAGCAAATAAAGAAGTTTTGAGTTTATCTCCTCTCATATCAAGTTATTCTCTATTGGGATCCATTACTGGCTGGCTTTCTATAAACCCTGGAGAGGATCAAGTATCCTTTTTAAAGCCTCTGTTTCAATTCTCCAGTTTGTGCTCACGGCATCCTATTATATAGTGCACAGCCTCATGGTCTCCCATCAAAAGAAGTGCACTACAAGTAGAGTGCTGTTCAGGACACAAGTTTGACGGCAAGGGAAGGCCTCACACCCTTGCCCATGTCTGGGGGCGAGATGTAATTGAGGCTCAGTGCGTCGAATTTAGAGGAGGAAATTGGCTGAGTCAAACTACCCTGCTTCCCGGCAAATTAGCAAGATGGCCGCCTTTTGTCATCAAGCTGTCACCTGCGCTCTCAATCAATTTCCCTTTTCTCTCTCGGGGGTTCGGTTGCGTAAGGGCCCATGAGGGGAGGTGTGTGTCTACAGCCATGTGTTGTTAAGCAGACCAGCCACCGGTTCCACCCAGCCATCCTGTCTGCCATTGTCACCTCTGTTTTCAGAAGGCTACGCAGTCACAGCGTCTACACTGAAATACTCTCGATGATCTGCGTCTTCTCAAACGGAGAGGCCCATGCGTGTTTGTGGGTTTCACTGTTCCGGGCCAGGGACGTGCTCTAGGAGACTTCTGTATCATTATTAAGACATTGGCTCCAGATTCTGACCCTCCTGATTGTTTTACGAACCGGCTCTTCGTGGGTCAACGCAACCGGAACATGTAGGACCCCTCGCATCTCCGCTGTTGTTTATGAGAAGAGACAGCGGAACGTCACGTTCACGCTGTGCGTTCATTCGTCACATGTGTACGCATGCCGAGCTTAACATGGCATTGCTCATATTTGCCAATGGCCCTACGTTGGTGGTCATTCGATTAGGCCTTGTGTATGTTACTCTTCCCCCGTTAGAGAAGGGTGTATGTTACTTGTGTATGTTGGCTGAAGGGTGTCTCATTTGCATTGCATTGTGGGATCGCTGACTCTTTCGCTGACTCTTTCGGACACCAAACGAGCTACTCGCACCTGAACAGTCGAACACCTGAACAGTCGACGCTAAGTACAATCATGCCTTCTCACTGTAGCTGCTGTAATTTTAACATGGAGGAGAACTATCGTCTTCAGGTTGAGATAGCAAAGTTAGAGGCTCGGCTTCAGACGCAAATGTCAGGCAAGGATCACGTTAG
>JACXGK010002550.1:0-53307 GCA_016801125.1 Novumbra hubbsi | reverse complement strand
CCCCCCCCCCCCCCCCCGAGACCCTGAGGGTGCTGGTCAATGGCAACACCTGCCGTGGGACCTCAGGGCTAATCTGTAAGCAGAGCTCTGGTCTGGTTATGTCATAGATACCTGCATGGCAGTGACTTTACTGCTGCACAGTTAACGGGCCCTGCAAACAACATTTTATATAAACACTTTATTATCCTTTTGAACACCTCCCCACAACTTAGACAAACATTTTCAGAAACCTTCATATTTTGGTTGTCCACTGTACTGATCACATGTTGACAGTCCTGATGTTGACAACAGCTGACTTCAAATGCAAACGCAAAGCCTAGGATCAAGACTTAACATTGATAGCCTGCACAAATAATGTAATGGAACATGCCCGACCAACATTTGTGAAGTTATCTGTCCCAAAGGTTTTGATGCCATGAAACAGGAGGAATTTGAAAAACATTTGTTCAGTAATGTACCTTTAACCTCATAATAATTCAGAGGCGGTGCCATTTATATATAAATTCTTATTTACTATAAACTAGTGATGTAATTATAAGCTTAAAAAAACCTAAATATTTATGTTGAAAGAGATAATATGACATGGTTTGTGAGGGAATGTAGGTGAATTTGCTTTGTCCCGTGGTGTTACTCATCAACTTCGAGTACGTTTTGTAGACCTAGTTATTGTTTCTCCCAAAAAAAAAGAATTCCAGTTATTGTTTCACTAATTGTTTATTATATTTGATACTATGTGTGTCCCTAAAATCACCCAGTTGGGTTAAAGTAGTTCCGTTTTAATCAAAAAGACCCACGCCACAATACAATCACATTCAGGGAGAACACTTTTCTTTGGGTGGAAAAACAGCTCAAAGCAAAGTAAATACTTCATCTTGGTTCAATCTATTTTACACTGTTTCATGATGTTAGTCTGAATGTCTCACTCATAAATGTCCATCCTGTTAGTCTGTATTATACAGAAGATGATTTACCTTTCAAAACTCTAAAATATGATTGATAGAGAAGTTCAAGTGTTCATCATTATTCTAAATAGCTCACTCACAGAGCTATTGCTAACTTGTGCAATGCCAGGATAGAAATCCTTCACTAACATTGATCGACTCATCAAAAGCAGTTCCTTGGGTTGTTGTCCAGGGGTATTCACAGTTTACACTACGAAAGCCTGCTGATTTTCTGCAGTACCTCAGTTGCACACATCTGGTGTCCCGGTTTAAATAAGTCCATGATTAAGGGGTTGCAATGAAAAATTGGAGTGGCTTTGAGGGACATATTAAAATATCTCTGATTCAACCTTAATTAGCCAGATAAGGCAATAGCTTTTCATAATATAATAAAAACAGTACTGCCATACATTTATTATACAGGATTTAACCACACACTTATTTATAGGCTACACTGCTGAACTCCTAGGCATGATATAGTTATACAATAACTCTTCCTGCATAATGTATTAAGCTCCAGTGTAAAACGACAATAAACTTTGGCTTTCTATAAGGTATGACGCCGCAACGTAAAACAATATTAAACTCTGGCTGTCTACTACGAATAGCACCGCAATGTAAAAAAATGTTAATCTATGGTTGTCTATAACATAGTGTGCTACAAAAAAGTCTAATCCATCATTTAAGGATACGTTGCTATGGGTTTCGCTGGGCCCATAGCAACATATCAAAATGACGTGGATAACAAGCAACCTTTTAAAGGTCATGTGCCTCGCCCAGGTTTACTTAAAGTCAAGACATTCCATCCCTCTCCTCAGAAGGAACACATTTGCCTCCAATGCTCAAAGAGTCCCTGAACCTTTCCTTCACTTAAACCACTATTCATCTTGTACCTACTTACCACTCGGCACAATAGTTGATATGTAGCAACTGTAGCCGAAATTCTCGACACCACATTTTGTATTTTTCAATTTAGAACAAAAGAAAACATAATTTTAAGCAATTATCATTCTCGTTGCTGGGATGTAAGATCGTATGTAGACTACAATATCAAAAGACAAAACTACCTGGAATATTCACGGCAATCTTGAGCTGAGAAGGGCTCACTCTCTGGAACCTTTGGGACCTATCAGATGATCTACTGGTTCCTATAAACCCAGACACCTTTGATAATACTGGGAATGTCAGTCTCATTCATTTGTGAAAATCTAATTAATTGAAAATATATATATTTTCTGTAGCTAAACCAATAATAAACTTTCTAAAAGAGTCTTGAACCTATGGAGAGTGTCTAGTAATTAGGCTAGGTAATTCGTTTTTGCATTTCAAATTTCAATGTGTGCATTTTGGGTTTTTGGTCCCATTGCTTGAGCTGTAGAGTGGTTCAGAGTTTGGTCAAATGGAAACGTGGATCATTCTTGTCCTGTTATCACAATCTCTACTTGTGCCTGTAAGTATGCGATCCGAAACGCTGCCTCTCCTCCACCCCTCAGGCTTTCAGTGGCAGAACAGAACCAGCCGACCGAGCGGGAAAGAAAAGCTCCCAGCAAAATTATATCCCCACCAAAGAGGAGATGCCATTTACAAAGTTCAAATCGGAGATTGTTCTACAAAAAAAAAACCTCCATCTCCATCCACCATATGATAAAGACTCAGCACGCTCCCGGACTATTGGGGAGGACACTATTAAAAAAAAAAAGGAATCACATTGTAGAAGGAGCTGACTCGCCCCTATACATATCATCCATCGCAGATGGTGACCCAGACATCTCCACGAGGGAATTCGAGACGGGTCAGGCTTCACCCTCGCGCCTCGAGAGTGGACACCCGCACTGCGCCCCTTGTTTCAGGTACTGCCTGAAACAAGGCGTTGCTGCCCCAGCTGTAACCTCCCTCACCCCCTACCCCCAACCACCTACCCTCGACCGCAAACCCCTGGAGAGGAAGCGTTTAGGACGACAGCCCGTCCCCATCCACGGCGGCACGGATGATGTCAGATGGCGAAGAGGCCAGGAGGGGCCCGAGTCAGCCCCCCCCCTCCCCTCGCACGCAGTGTGTGTCACAAATGCACTGGAGTGAATTGTTCCTCCGGGTTCCCCGGGGTGAGACGGTGGCAGCCGTTCCCCTTGAATTTAATTTATTCATGGTATTGACTGCCCGCACCTGGATCCGCAGGTCTGGAATAAACCTGTTTTTGATTAACGCTTGACAGCCAGCCTCTTCTCTTAACATCTTTTCTGATGGCACAAATCTCCGCCCAGTGCAGACACGGTGGTTAGAGAATGCATAAGGAATACAGAATACATACATACAGAGTATTCCAGATTTGGTCATTGGCGAGATGTCACGCAAGGTTAGAACGTCTACATTGGCATACGTCGGCCGAGGACCAAAATAGGGTTCTTACATCTCCGTGGAACCTTGCCAGTGTGCATGTATTCACCACAGTGGCGTGGCGTGTTCCCAACTCCATCATTCAAGTCAGAAAATGTGTGTGCGTGCCGAGATTGAGGTGGCACAGCCGGACATCAGCTGCCGTGCCGCTAACCAACACAACTTTCCGGCCTGGAGGTTAGAGGGCCTTACTGGAGTTATGCTCAATACGACAACGGAGGTTGTGGGGGTGTTATATACTGTAAGCACCATTTTTAATAAGAAAGACGTGTGACCCATAGACATTTACATGCCCTTTCATCCTGTTTACAGAACATCCGGCATCCAGAGTCATGCTACTGAGGCTTAAGAATTGATCCACATCTCCGGGGAAAAGGAGGATGAAAACAGAGGCACCCCCATTAAAATTCCCCATTATATCATCCTGTGGATTAAAGGGACTTTTCTATACACAGTCTCAGTTCGCCATCTCTTTACATCTGTGGTAAACCTGGCATGTGATCCGGGGAGTCCAACTCAATTCCTGGAGGGCTGTGGGGCAGCTAGTTTGGGTTTTGTCCGGACATTTGTTTCCACTAAAGACCTAGACTGCCAGGAGAGAGGAGCTCCTAAATAGCTCCTAAATCAATGGCTAAAGCATTATCATAATTGAGGGGCAGGAAACCAAACTTTCCATTGAGCTCAGGTAGTGGACTAGACCAGGGACAGGGAACCCTGTTTTCAGAGAGCCCCAGTTTAACATTATTTAAAATACAACACGCCTGGTTGTTCTATGTAAGCCGAGAGCATTCAAGAAGACACATGACTTTAACGAAGGTCATGGAAATGGATAAGCTCTAGTATAGCCTGTTGACTAGCCCCGTGTGCAACCGAAACATGCATTTGATTAACCGGGCGATTTGCGAGCATGCTAACGCTAAAGTGTGTACTGCTGACCGTGGTCTGGCCACGTGAGGATACTGGTGTATTGCTATTGTTGTGTTTCCACAAAAATCTACTTATATTAGTGCATCTGAACAATGACCTAATCATTACTCCATTTGATTAATTAGAAACCTTTACACAAATAGCTGTGGCCGTTCAGACCGATTTCGGCTAGTAGTAATCCTCTCACTATGCTCCTTGTGTTCTTGGAGCTAGGCTTATGTGAAACAAAATGATTCGCAAGAATCATTAGCACGATAAAAAGAAAACTTCTAAGGCTAGGCAGAAGAATATTATTCATGATGGATTTTTCTATGGTATTCCGCATTTGAAGACATTTCACTATAGTTTGCTTTGCAAATGTTTTAGTTTCAGTTAGGTTTCAGCATAATAAATACAACTTGCCACACATGCTAATCGGGGGATTTGTATCCTTACAGTTCAAAACACGGCAAAGACAAAAGCATGGTTCCCCCCCTCCTCTGTTTGCCATATTCACTACTGTACTGTGTACTCCCCCTGGTATCCTTTCTCAGAGATCCTAATCGTGGTAATTGTAAAAGGTCTGTGGTTGTGGGTATTAGTTAACCACTGAGATTCTTCAATTGGCCTGTACTTAGCTCAGAGCAGACACCCGGGCTGAGAGCAACTAATGCCCATGTCAAATTGTCATATAAGCACTGAAATGTAAGCTCTTCGTAATCATCACTAGGCTTATATTCTGATTATGTTTACAAGCCAGTGCTTTTTATAATTATATATGTATAATATAAATTATATAATCATGGGTTTCTATGAGGATTAGTCACCACGAGTGTGTCCTAAATGGATCTCTTCTCCCTAGGCAGCGGGCCCCTTTCGACCAGGGCCCGCAGGACTCGAAAGCAGGGCGCCGCGTTGAGAAAAGGCTGCCATTTAGAAGACGGCCCACTGAATGAGGAGAGAATTAAAAACCGACATGCTGTGTGAGTCTAATGCAATGTGTTTGATACGCGTTTCTGCTGGCTCCCGTTACAATTAATAGCCTGGCAATTATAGTCGAAATAACTTAAAAGGCTCGTAGTGGGAGAAGCAACGCCGGTGTGCGCCGCGCGCTTTTCCCCCGCGCGTGCCGCGCGTCCGTCGGCACACGCATCGCGCCCACGCGAGGACGCCGAGCTGCCGGTCCGCATTTCAATTACCGCCATCCAAGAGCTAATTGATTTACAGCTGCGCGTTTGGCCTCGAGGGGTCCCGGTAACGCTCCCCGGCAGCTGCCCCTGGCGGTCGGTGTGCCGCGCTGGCGTTAGGGCCACGGTCCACGGGACGTCCCCGGTCAGCGGCGCGCACGGGGAGTCAACAAGGGGGTCAGGGTTCGCCGCCGCGGTGTTAATGAAATGAACGGCAGCGCCTCCTCCTCCGCCTGGCCGCGGTGACACTTTGGAAGGCATCCATCACGCACGTTAGAATAATGACATTAATGTTACGTCATTATGCATGCAGCTTCTGGATTTCACTGAGCTATATCAGTGATCCTGGTAGGTTGTGCGTGTGTGTGTGTGTGCGTGGTCCAGTTCCACGTGGAGGTGTGAGGAGCTCATGTACTTCGTAAAGATAGTACAACTTGTAGTATCGGTCCCCACAAGGTGTTTGGGCTGGTCTGTCGGTCCCCACAAGGTGTTTGGGCTGGTCTGCTCTTTTGTACTTAAATTAAAGATTGGACATAGCGTTAAGATTGCGAAATTCAGGTTTAGACTGTAAGGCTAAGTTGATGAGGGATACAGGTTATAGAGGAAAAGTCTATGGTTAGGTTTAGGGCTAAGGAATAGGGCACATGCATTTATGGGTTAGGTTTAGGTCTCAGCTCCCCACAAGGATAGATGAAGGTGTCTGTGTAAATATGAGCTAGGGCTGAGGAAGGGTAGGGTGAAAAAATATTTCCCTACCCATAAATAAACACCATTCTAACTGCACTCTAAAGCAAGGATTTGAATACATCATGTATATTCATCAATGTAAATATCAATATGTCCTTTCACAGAATCCTCCTTTGCCTAGACGATCAGGAGAATGACTCCCCGTTCGGCTCTCCACAGCACAGCCACCTCACTGGAAGTGAAGACCGCACACGTGAAACGTCGTCCCGGAGCCTCAGCAGAGCAGTCTGATGAGGCGTAGACACGCTGGCCTCGTGGGTGTAGCTGTCAAGTAAATCCAGCGACATGCAGGCGTAGGCTATGTGCACGTATCCGTCTTAAAAGAACAACCCCGCCAACACACATTCGGCCCACCACACCGCCTGGCTGTTTCTGTTCATAATGGCATATTGATTGTTGCGTGTAGAGCACCTGTGCGGCGGAGATGTTTAAGGGGTTATAGCACCACATATACCACGGTCAAGGGCTGTTCTTAGCCACTCAGCAACATGTATGTGATAAACCGCCCTTACTATCAGTTTAATATGACACACCATCTGTCCCGTACATATTTGACATAACCTGTTTATACACTGTGTATGTTCAGGATTGTTAATAAAACGACTGTAATTTTTTTGCATTGACCTGTAATATAGTTATTTCTTGCCTCTGTCAATTTCATTTGCACCTTTTATCCCTTCACATTAAATGAAAAGCCTTTGAGTAAACAAGTAATTGCCTAGTGTTTGACAACCCATGTTCGCTTTACTTGTAACATTGTAAACAACTTGTTCTAATGTCAGAGAAGTGTATGATGGGCTGTGGTTTCTAATAATATATCTTGAGTTTTGGGTCGGTTATACTGTAGAAAAGCGTCCAGTTTAAATACACATTTTAGGCTCAATCGACCTACGATTTATAATATGATTCCACACTCCTGGCTGTATAATGGTTAACATGAGCTAAAACTGTTCCTAGCATATTAACGCAGCTGAGTAAGTTCATCCTATATCATCTCGGGACATTGTTTTCTTGGCTACTTCTGAAGATTTTCAGCTGCCTTTTACTTTACCTGTGTTACTGTAGTGCGTACACACACATACCCATTACCAAACCAAGGAGAATCTGTAGAGCACTTATCTTAGACCAAAGTAGATAGTGCTTCACAAGTGCAGAAGCATCTGTAGAGAAACAGCAATTCCCTCCAAAGGTTGTCGGAGACTGTGTAAACAGTCGTATACATGCTGGTAGACCGGGCCAACGCATTACCACTTATAGGACCTCCAGCATAGAACCCCAGACACGCGCCTAAAAGACAAACTCTGAGGCACTAGTTTTCCCTCAATAGGCTGTTTGGACAAGGTTTTTCAAGCTTTCTCTCTTCTCTCTATGCAACTTCTGCCATTAATATTCCAAATTAGTTTCCCCCTAAACCATCTCAATGCTTTTATTTCTAAAAGTGGCCTACGTTTGCCAGTCTACCCAATATATAGTTACTGCTAGGCATAAATGAGCACGCACAAACGTTTGAAAGAAAGCAGCAGCCTGAAATCCACGGCATACCATCTCATCCGTGAAATACGGCGAAGAGAGTGTTATGTGTATGTTACGTATGGCTGCCACCGGAACTGGCTCATGATGCAACTACTGACGGCAGCATCGGAATAGATTCTATCTCAATGGAGGACCCTGTCCCCCCCCCTGCTGTGAACAGATAGACAGGTGTGCACGGATGCACACACACACAGGCAGACACACACTCCAGGTGGCTGGTGCTGTCAAGTGATTGAGTTGTAGGAGACAGAAGTAATGACTAATTGATTTGACACCGGGAGTCCTAATCCATCTACAGCAAGCCCCGGGGCATTCATTCACCCCGGTGTGTGTGTGTGTGTGTTTAGGAGAGTGGGCTCTTTGCCTTTTAGATGACAAATACATGCGTGTGCACTTATACATGCACGTTTTGACATAATGTGCGTTTTTTTGAGTGTTTCTTTGTGTTTCTGTACACATACAGTGGGGAGAACAAGTATTTGATACAGTGCTGATTTTGCAGGTTGTCCTACTTACAAAGCATGTAGAGGTCTGCAATGTTTATCATAGGTACACTTCAACTGTGAGAGATGGAATCTAAAACAAAAATCCAGAAAATCACATTGTATAATTTTTAAGTAATTCATTTACATTTTATTGCATGACATGAGTCAGGGGTGTCAAACCGGTTCCACGGAGGGCCGAGTGTCTGCAGGTTTTCACTCTCACCTTGTACTTGATTGATTGATTATGTCACTGATTGGTTAGGTCTACCCTCACCTGGTTATTTAGGTCTGAACCTGGAACCAATTTACAGGAAAAAACTAAAACCTGCAGACACCCGGCCCTCCGTGGAACCGGTTTGACACCCCTGACATAAGTATTTGATCACCTACCAACCAGTAAGAATTCCGGCTCTCACAGACCTGTTAGTTTGTCTTTAAGAAGCCCTCCTGTTCTCCACTCATTACCTGTATTAACTGCACCTGTTTGAACTCGTTACCTGTAGAAAAAACACCTGTCCACACACTCAATCAAACAGACTCCAACCTCTCCACAATGGCCAAGACCAGAGAGCTGTGTAAGGACATCAGGGATACAATTGTAGACCTGCACAAGGCTGGGAGGGGCTACAGGACAATAGGCAAGCAGCTTGGTGAGAAGGCAACAACTGTGTACCTATGATACAAATTACAGACCTCTAGATGCTTTGTAAGTAGGAAAACCTGCAAAATCGGCAATGTATCAAATACTTGTTCTCCCCACTGTATATGTAAACATATGTACACATGTGACGGGAATATCTTTTCTGTTCTGGAATACACATGGCAATTCTTGAAGATTCAGTCTGGGACCAGTCCCCAATACAATACCTGTTAACCATGAAATTCCAAGTTTGAAAGGGAGTGGTTTTGACGTCATGGGGCAAAAAAATCTGAAAACATTTCTGGAGACGCTTTTTCAGCCCCTTTACATCAAGTGGCCAAAAATCACGAGATGCGTCTTAAAATGACAGAGCGTCACTTCAGTTCCTGCATAGGCCAACCACCTACAATATACCATTGAGGTGTGTTGTTACCACTACAACAGCAACAACAACAAAAATCTATCCATATATGGTCTGATCTTCAGCATTCAGGTTTTAAACCGTTTCTGTTACTAATTAGCCATTATATTTCTGTATGCCAAACAAAGCAGCAAAACATTACCTGTGCATGAAAGACAACAATATCTCCAAAACACACAGAATCAATAGAAAGGGAACATCAACATAATGTTCAATAAATGTTTCTTGTGCTTTCTTTCTTATGCTCATGTGCACCTGGACATCACGTCCGCTGAATGCTGTAGCGTGAAACCGAAAGGGACAACATCAACCGGATGAACATGTCCCTGACTGATGACTACCCTGCACACATTTAATAAAAACAGCAGAGTTTAGCGCTACGTACATTTAGGAAAACATTAGTATGCATACATGGGAAAATATAATCATGGCAAACAATTGAAGGGGAATTAAATGCGCATTTGCTAGAATCCATTACTGAAAAATTAATCAGCATGCTTGATATTGGAAAATACGAACAAGCCAAACCTTTTAAGGGGAATTAAGTAAATGTGCATTGGCTGGAATGCATAGCCAAAATCATTCATTTATAACCAACTCATTTCATTTTACCTGTTTGCATCCATGCTTGCATTGTTGCATATGCCTGCCTTTGTGTTTTTCTCGATGTGATTTAAACAGCAGTAAGCAAGGTAGTAAGATTTGTAGGAAATTCATGGTGCAATATACGCTGGTTTAAATGGTCTGGCCTACCAATGAATCATTACCCCAAAACACCTACCATGTATCATGTCACTGGTACCAAGTGGCTGGCACAGGCTAGACTACAATATTTGGTTCCATAATCAAGGCATTCAGGTCCCTTAGTAGTTATGCCCCACAAAAAAATCTAAAGATGACAAATACATTTTTCATTAATAACATTTCATACTATGGGAGGATACAAACTCTTACATTAACATCTAATGGTGGTTTTACCATTGTTCTGTGTGTTGCCATGTTGGCTCATTTGTGCTGGATGCCACGGTGGTCACCAAAGGAAGTTGTGTAGATTCATGATAACGCTCTTGGAACAAAACCGACTCCATGTCAGTTACTTACGTGATTACAAACTATAGTCCACAAGCTTATATTCCATAGGGGTTCATCAGCTTGGGAATCTTGGTGCATTTTGGCTCCTATAATTGCACATTTCTACTATTATTAGGGCACTAGGCTATGGTAGCAACTACTAATGGAAATGATTTGCAGAGCGCTGGCTCTGGTGTCTTTGTTCACCTAAAGGCAAGGTGAATAATAATTTCAAATGAATACATTTGAAGTGTCTATAGAGACACAGTTTGCTTTAACGCAGCTCAATTTAAACATGGCAAGATGCTTGTCCTTTCAGCCAACAAGACAGGCGCTTGTCCCCTAACTTGATATAGCTTACTTGGCACTTTTATCAAAGGTAAAACTAAAAGGCAGGAAAGGCATCACACCCAATACTAACCTAATTCCCAAACAACAGGCTACAGGAGTTTTCCCATCTGATGAACAAATTCAATCCAGTCATTCCATTACACCAACCAGGATAGATACAACATAATAAAACATATTGAAAGCCCAATCTAATGAAATTATACAGGGCAGCTGAATCCACAAAATAGCATTCATTTCAGTTCATTTAAGTTTTATCAGTTTCATTACACCTATCCTGGAGTCAATAAAGCAGTAGTCGGGCATGAATGTTTTGACCAGTATAGCACAGCTAAAAGCTGTTATTTGGGACAACTCTACCAGCACAATTAGAACAGTGAAAAGGAACGTCACGTAATAAACTACTTTTAGCCAATCGGCATTCAGGAATGGAACATCAAGTTGTCAAGTTGAAAAACAATATAACGTTTGGTCGAGTCTGCCTGATGCAGGTTACTTTACCAAGGTCATCATAATGGGGAATCAATTTACTGCACCCCAACATTCAATCAATGTACTACACCCCATCCCTGATAATAAATTCAGAGCAAGAAGTCGTAGCTGCTCGAAAACATTTGACAACCTTCAAACATGGTGTGCCTCCAAGCCTAGGTTGTGAATGGGTACTCTGTATAGGGCGCTAGGAATGTCCTTCCTTTAAAATGTGGGTCGATTATAACCTTGAAGACCCCTTTGACCCCTCAACTTTTGGAACCCACTTTGGGTCTCCCATTCACTCCCGTTGGCTGCAGTGCAGTTGCCAGCACTGGGCTTCCATTGAAGATGTTGTCTTGGCGCAACACTCGCATGGACAGAACCTGCTGCTGCTTCAGCTGACGTGGGTGGTCATGTCCTCCCTCACCACGCTCTTCCCATCCCTGTGGCGGGCCATGCACCTGCACGCTCACTGAAGGTTGTTGACCGGAGATCTCGCTCATGTTCCCCGGCACATTTGGAACCGTTTCTAGGTTTGCCTCAAAACCATAGTGTTTTTCTAGATGCCGTCTCCGTTACCTCGACAGCCTCAAAAGCACAGTGACAGGTGAAGATCAGACAGCAGTTTATAATTTATTTCCATTTGTAAGTCCACTGACAAACTGGTCACGGAGTGCCTCGTTTAGATGATTGCCGCATTCAGGGAGTGAAAGGGAGTTTTAGCGCCACTATGTAATCAGTTACCGACTCGCCCCCCCCTGTGTAGGACACGTTCTATAGAAAAACGGTCTTTGTGCAATGACGTGGTTTCAGTTGGTAGTGATTAGCTCCGCTCAAGTTGACTGCCTCACAAGCGAGATGGTGTGAAATCATCTACATAGGTCAAACCATTCTATAGCAAAACGCTAAACGAGCACTCCTTAAAATAGCTTCTTAGCTAGGTTACTTTCAAACTAAATTGTAAAACTAAAAGTAAAGCACTTCAGATGAACATGCTAGTTGCATCTCATCTAAGAAAAACACCGTTTTTGAATCCTCGTCAGCACAGTATTCCTAGATAGACAAGACAAAGTTTGCTGAATGCAGGTAACATTACCGATGTCAAGTGTGCCAAATATACAGGTAATCCAGTCGACACAGGCTATCCAGGCGTACAGCCTGCTAGGCCCATGCCCTTCCTGTCCAATGAGGTGACCATCTTTCCCGCTACACGTTTGACCATGCTATTAAATAGTAATTAGCAACAGCCTCATGTGTGTTTCTTTTACCCTGTCATTTGAACAGTAGTTTGCGACTCATTCGCCTCAGGCTAGTGATCATGGAATTGGCGGGGACCTTCGCCAGGCTGGGGTTAACTGGCTCTGATTGAGGCTCCATTAGCTTTTCATTTCACCCAGCAGATACCAAGGTTTTGTGTGTGTGTGTGTGTGTGTGTGTGTGGGGGGGTATTTGTGTATATGTTTTTAATGCAATCACATCAATACCAATAGCTGTGCTGACAAGTTGGCTGCTCCAATTCAATGTGTGTTTATTACAACATGCCGTCATAAACTCACAATTGAATTCTGGTTGTCATAAACGCTTCTCCTCATAAGTGCTTGTTGATACAACGGTTTCTTTGTATGGCCTGTTTGGCTTTTCATAAGAGTCCTTCCAAGCCATGATTATTATTTCAGTCATTAGCTACACAGCTTGGTTTGGACTGTGCTTTTCAGGATTAGCACACGAGATCAAAGATCAGCCAACCCCTGATTCTACCGCTGTCTTAGGCTCTGTAACAAAACCCTGATCCTAGCATGCTAATAATCATTTCAAAGGCTTCTAAGCATGGATGCTAAAAGGGATGCTTATGATGGTGATGATACACATTAATTTGCAATAACGTTTTATTGTTAAAGGGGATAACTAACCCACTCAACAACCCAATCTTTAGTCTACTTAACCGTATCATGAAAGGTAGAGAAAAATGCTAGTGTGCTCAACCTACTGCTGCTATCAAAACGGTGATTGGGTGTGATGGAAAATACCGGAAAGTTATCTCATTAGTATTTTCAGCGTAACAATTACAGAGACGGCTAGTTTAATGTTGTGTATGATTGAGTTTCCAGACAAGCAAACCTCTCACACAAACCGGAAAAGCTCAAGCCACGCCCTAAGGAAAATGCACCTCGAGTTGCCATAATTTGACTGTCTGAGAAGTAGATAATCTATTTCTCAACTAATCCCAAACTCAAAGACTGCTTATAAAATAGAAACTGACAAAATGAATACTACTATCTGTTCAGATCTTTTCTCCAAGTTGCCACTATCGGGCAAAAGTGAGAAATTCTGTAGATCAATGTAGTGTTGGAAAGGATTGTATTGTCGGAATTGAAAAAAATAGGAGCAGAAATTAATATGGTAATCCTTTTAATACTTCTACAAGCTTGTGTAATTTTGGAGAGCGTTCTTGTCCAGTGCAACTTACGAGCACCAGGTTTAAAGTGTGTTGCTGATGGGCATAATGACATTTCACATTGTTGACATTTCACATTGTTGACTTTAATCACCTAATTATCCGCTGCCCAGACATAGCTGATATATCAATGGTTGATTAGATGTACTGACAACGTAACTACACAGCCCAAAAACTACATTACAACTAAAGTCCTCCCACCAATAGTATGGAACATGTTTTCATTAGATGACGTTAGATGTTAACCAACTTGCTACTCTATTAAAAAAAGAAATGTTGTTGTCATTTTCCACTATTGTGAAATAACTATCCACTGGTTTATTCTAGAACCACTTCTGTTAACGTCGACAAGCTATTTTGGTTAAAAACATTTCAGGTATCTGTTAAATATTCTAGATGACATCGATCATGAATATGTAATGTTGCACATCTTTGGGAAAGATAACTTGAGATTGTAAGGGGGGAATGTTAAAAATTAAAAGCTAAGTGCCAAAAAAGGATGCATTTTCACAAGCTTATAAAAGTACTGCTGTGGCCCAACATTTTCAGAATGAACATTTTTACAAACTCAGATTTTATGATGGCAATTTGCATATACTCCAGAATGTCAAATCCCGCAATGAAAATTAACTTAAATTGTTGTGAAGAAGGCTTCAGGGTGCCCAAGAAAGTCCAGCTAGCGCCAAGACGTCTCCTAAAGTGGATTTAGCTGTGGAATCGGGGCACCACCAGTGCAGCGCTTGCTCAGGAATGGCAGCAGGCAGGTGTGAGTGCATCTGCACCTACAGCGAGGCAAATACTTTTGGAGGATTGCCTGGTGTTAAGAAGGGCAGCAAAGAAGCCACTTCTCTCCAGGAAAACTATCAGGGACAGACTGATATTCTGCTAAAGGTACCGGGATAGGACTGCTGAGGACTGGGGTTAAGTCATTTTCTCTGATTAATCCCCTTTTTGACTGTTTGGGGCATCCGGAAATACGCTTGTCCGGAGATGAAAATGTGAGTGCTACCATAAGTCCTGTCATTCCAACAGTAGAGCATCCTGAGACCAATCATGTGTGGGGTTGCTTCTCAGCCAAGGGAGTGGGCTCACAATTTTGCCTAAGAACACAGTCATGAATAAAGAATGGTACCAAAACATCCTTTGAGAACAAATTCTCCCAACCTCCCAAGAACTGTTTGGTGATGAACAATGCATTTTCCAGCATGAAGGCAAAAGTGATAACTAAAGTCGCTCGGGAATAAAACCTCAACATTTTGGGTCCATGGCCAGGAAATTCCTCAGACATTAATCCCATTGAGAATTGTGGTCATTCCTTAAGAGGCAGGTAGAGAAAAGAAAATCAAAAAATTCTGACAAACACCAAGCATTGATTATGCAAGTATGGGCAGTTAGGATGTGGCCCAGAAGTTCATTGGCAGCACGTCAGGGCGAATTGAAGACTCTTTGCATTTACTTAATGTAATATTCAATAATAGCCTTTGACACTTATGAAATGCTTGTAATTAAACTTCCGTATACAATAGTAACATCTGACTTCAGCAGCAAAATTTTGTGTAAACTAATACTTGTGTCATTCTCCAAACTTTTGGCCACGGCTGTATGCACGCAAACACACACACACACCTATCTTTCTTTAAGGTACCTGATATAACCTAACACAGTGGTGTTACGAAACCAATGGTTTACAGGGCACACTTATTATTTTGGCATACAATGGAATTTGTAATTCTTATTTGAATTTATCCTGAAGTAGAATAATTAATCATCTAAAGCCTGCATTAAAAATGACTGCCAGCATGTGGAAGATTGCCATGAGGACAATATTAACTAACGAAAATGAAATTGATCCAAAAACTAAGAGATTGGAGTAGGTCAGACAACTGTTACAGGTTTACAAAACAAGTATTCACAAAATGAATCCCCCAATCAATGCAAAACAGCAGTCTGGGATTAATTATAGGGTCCTTAGAATGTTAAAGGTTTCAAGCAGAACACTTTGCCTTACAACGATTCTCCCCCTGGAAAAGGATGTGTTAGATCAAAATGTATCTTAGCAAGTGAAGCCTATTCCTATGCTAATATTTAGCCTAATTTATTAACATGTGTAGTCATGGAGACAACAGCAAAGTATGGGAGCCGTTATTATCACATTTATAACACGAAATCAAATAAACTTCAGGTTTATCAATCAGTCCAGTTAGGAAGCATAAGCCACTGTGAATCAATGCCACCGGTTTTGGTACAAATATAAGTGACAACAGGTGCACTGGAGACATCAAGAGATTACTCTCTACTTTAAAACATATTTTAACCCCCAATACAGTCTCAAGAGCATAGAGGAGATTCCAGAAGACAGGCCATTAAACAAGGAGAGCTGGACAGGGCTGTAGAAAGGCATCAACCCAGCAGGTGGACCAAAATCTGCTTTGTTGTGCGAGGAGAAACAGGAGCACTGCCCAAACAAAATGCCCTCCAGCGGCCTGCTGGTGTACATGGACCCGTGCTCACAGCCCTGCACACCATGCAGCTCCTTGGGCATTCCCCAGAGAACACCAGAACTGGCAGATCCGCCATGGTCACACCGTTCTCTTCACAGATGAAAGCAGGTTCATACTGAGGACATGTGACATACATGACAGTCTGGAGACGCCGTGGTGAAAGTTATGCTGCCTGCCACGTCATCCGGCATGACCGGTTTTGGCGGAGAGTCGGTGAGGGTCTGGGGAGGCATGTCCCGTGGTGAAATTCACCCAAGTTAGGAACGGCCTGTGATTTCAATTGCTTACTTTGATTTTGGAGTTTGAATCTAGCCCTTGGTGATTTTGGTTTCCATTGACTGTAGTTACGTCATTTTGTTCTCAACAAATTACACAATATCCAGTAAAAATTGTGATCATTAATATATTTCGTTCGAATTATTTAGAGCAGTGTATTATACACAAATATTCCATTCCAGCTAAACAATAGATATACTGCATATTTATATTTAAAAATAAATATATTTAAGCCAACCTCAAGTTAATGTTCTGAAAATATAATAACAGCATGAGCATTCAGAGGAAAACATTAAACTGTGAAGAGACTGTGTTAATCTCATTTTGGCATCCACATCTTTAAATTCTGGGAGGCAGACCATACGTGGCGTAAAAAACATTGGCACTTATGATATCAAAACAGTTTTTCTTAATTCCTCATTTAATACCCGAAGTTCAACCAAAGTATCTGCGTTGCAATTATTTTTATTGCTCTCTTTATGCAGTTATTACATGCTATTATACCGTTAATATTTAATGGATGTCTTACTACATCATGCAGAGTTTTTGACAGTTTCGTTTTTTTTAAGTGGTAAAAATCATTGCCACACACAGACACACATTTGATACCCTTAAGGTGAACCAAACCCTAATCCTAACACAGGAATACATGTTCCCTACCCTAACATTTCCCTACTCTAACCGAAATGTATAACCTTAATATAAGCTGTACCCTTAATCTGACCCCTAAACTGCTAACTGCACATTTATTGGCAAAAAAACTGATTTGAAAAGCTCATAGCAATAAGAAGTTACTCATACTCACCATAAACCAGTGGTCAACAGTTGTTTTCCAACTGGTTTAATTTTCATCTCTAAGGGGTATATATTATTTATATTAATATTCGTTTTTGTGCGGAATGGGCTCCCTGCACAACTCTTTCCACATTCTCCTCGATACTGAATAGTGACGTGGTCCCGGCATATTTGGGATGCTATGCATACAAGTAACACCAACTTTGTTGATGCAGTGCACAAAGGTACAGAGCAATGTTTTAATTATTTATTTTTCTGTTTGTTTTACTTAGCTAGCTAAATTTGCACCGCCAGAAGATTGTATACAACGCACGCCAGAAACTGGCAATCAGTATTTTTTTAAAGGGAAGTGCGTCACTACTGCAAGTAGCCCATACCGGGTGTATAAGCCTGTTACAGAACATAGTTATGGTGCCATTATTGCCCTTTCTTTGTTACAATGCAATACATTTGCTAAACTTGTTAGTGAGCGTTGTTAGGTAATATTCTTGCACTTTCTCAATGTTCATGCGTACAGACAGAAGGATGGTGATTGATTTAATATGAAAATAAATGCAAAGATGACGTTTTATATTTCTAGTGTTTTTTGCGATAGTAGATTCACATTTTGAATGAAAAAGCAAACTTGGTCTTCAAAAGTTTGGTGACCACTGCCATCAGTTACCATTAAACAGTTTGGAATACAACAGCACTTCTAAACTGCAAATAGAATAAATAGGTCAGACTTGAAGCCTCTCTGATATTATGCCGTATCTGACCAGAATGGGGACGCCTGTTCCATTCATTTACATTTCTAGTGGACTCACTGACAAATCGTCTATCTAATATTTCACCAATTGACTACCAGGTATAGTAGACAATCAGCAGTACATTAGATGGGCCTCTAGAAGCCTGCCTGTTGAATGGTAATAACGGTCAATATTATGGCTGTGATGCAGAGCACTGAAGGAACCACTCACTTCTCCTCTTGCCCACGTCGCCTTTGGACGTCGCCGCCTCGTTGAGTAGGACCATCCCCATAGTGATGGCGGCATCTGTGGGCAGTTGTCAAGGAAACGGACCAACCGTAGTGTATGGGTGATAGTGTGTGTGTACCCCAGGTGCAGGGATGCAGAAAAATAACTAACAATGTCAATGTTTTTCTTTTATCCTTTTAAAGAATATACCCCGAACCAACTCACATGCAATCTCAGTTATCCACTATGTTTTTCTTGTGGACGTTTGTCATATTCTGTTGGATTGAAGTCTCGCTGGCTTTACATCTCTCTTCTACTAGTAATACTGTAGTACTGTGTAATATTCAATAACTGTAGATGTGTAACCCCCCACCCCCTTAGGTGTTTCAAATGTATCCGTCACATTCAACTGTAGATCACATTGAATAAAAGTAATTGTTTTTTAAGTTAATAAAATTGGCATTTTAGTAATTTATTACACATTTATTCAGAGAGACCTGTAGTAAATCCATCTTAAGGCAAGTAGGTGAAACGTGGCCATGGAAGGGAACACATTTCAGAGGATGTCATACATTTCAACTGGAAATAATTTGGATATTTTTCAGGATACTTTTGATGGCTACTTTCCTGGCTAAAGCTAGATCCCCTGAAAGGCAGCCAGAAATCACTGGAACACATGTAAAAGGCTTTAAAGCAGCATGTGTAATTAAGTAAACAAGGCCTAAAACACACACACACACACACACACACTCCTACATAGATGACACTCAAATTCATTAATAGAATCAACTATTCTGAAGATTTCTGTTTTGATCATACTTTCGGACAGTATTTTTCTAATGTTATTTGCAAATTCCCATTTACAAATCATTTCTGAATGAATGATATGTTCATTTTAGAGCATTTTACTTGAGACCTCAATTATTCATTAAAAAAGACATATGTTCCTATGGTCAGCATAAAAATAGTTAACACATACAATTTGTATTATGTACACATTTTGTCTGTGGCAATGTTTCTAATTATAGTCATAATTTTATATTCCTGTCAATTAATTAATTAATTTAATTAAAACCATAAACTCATGGAAGATTTTACAGGATATCACTCATTACCGAAATGACCCAAAAGCTAAAATGAGGTAAAAATATTTTACCATACCAACATAGGCATGAATGGGCTTCATAGATGTGCTCAATTATTTCCAGACTCTAAATTGATGTTTTATTATTTGCGTATGGAGTTAAGGGGCTTTTATTAGCAAAACGCATATTCCCCTTTACCAATTTTATTTTCTTTTAACATGCAAATAATAGTATAATAATATTAAACTCATAATCATAACAACACGCTCACTTGCCTGATGACCTCGGTTTCTGCGGGCACCTGACAGTCCTGATGGAGTTTTTTATTATTGTTCATGAGGTTTGAGTTAAAGCAGCTCTTCTTGGGGTCCACAGAAACCACCAAACAAATTTAAAAAAGTACATTCACAGACCGAAGTCTCAAGAATGAATAAAAAACCAAAACCAAAAAAAACAATGTGCGTAGATAGACCGTGTCTCTGTGTGGGTGTGCGTGAGAGTATGGGTGTGTTAATATTTCATGTCACATTACTTGTAGTGGCATCAGATGTTACATGTGATCATAACTGGGCAATAGCGTTAAGAAGCTGAATTGATGGAAGAACAGTTTGTACGCTGCGGAAACCCAAAAACACTTGTGCAAACTGTGGCTTCAGCCGTCTGTATGAAAAGCAAACAAAGTAGAAAATAATGGGGTAAGTAAACTCCACAATGTGTTGGTCAAATGAAAGTTTTGCGAGAGTGACCAGCACACACAAGACACGGAGATGCACACACACACACCTGCTTCCCAAACACCGGACTCTCATCTGGCCAAGCAGCCAAATGGTCCTCCAGGCTCACTGAGTTTATGTGTTTGGGAGCTGAAGAGAGCAAACAAACCAGTCTAATTAAAGTGGAATTAAAACCAGAGGAAGCTGGAGATACTGCTAATGAACTGAACACCACTGCCAGCTGTGTGTGTGTGTGTGTGTTTGTTTGTGTGGGTTAGGCAAATCTTCTCAAGGTTGCCTTTCTCCAAACTCTTCAAATTTGCATAATTTCGGTGTGTTTGCATGTGCCCATTACAAACACGTCCTTAGGATCAAGAATGGCAGGTATTCTGACACCTTGGCTTTCTTTATAGTTTTTTAGGTTCCAGTCTTCATTCACAAATGTAAGATTTCTTTTGCAATACAAACCCCCTAAACCCAATAATGACAAAGTGAAAAGTGACATGTTTTTATAAATGTGTGCCAACTGAAAGTGAAATACTTTGTAGAAGCACTTTGGCAGCGATAACAGCATCAAGTCTCGTTGCGCATGCCTTGACCAGCTTTGCACAACCAGATTTGGGCAGTTTCTTTGCAGACCCTCTCAAGCTCGGTCATATTGGATGGGGAGTGTCAGTGAATGGAGTTCATCAGGTCTCTCCACAGCTACTCAATGTGCTTCAAGTCTTGGCTTTGGAATGGCCGCTGAAGGACATTGACAGATTTGTCCCGAAGCCACTCCAGTGTTGTCTTGGCTGTGTGCTCATTGTTGTCATGCTGACAGATGAATCACTTGCCCCAGGCCGAGGTCCTATGTCTTCTGGATCTTCTTCAGGAACCTCTGAATTTTT
Source organism: Novumbra hubbsi (assembly GCA_016801125.1). Taxonomy (NCBI): domain Eukaryota; kingdom Metazoa; phylum Chordata; class Actinopteri; order Esociformes; family Umbridae; genus Novumbra; species Novumbra hubbsi. Next base: position 32,489 of record JACXGK010002550.1, on the reverse strand, counting down.
AGTTCATCCGTCCCTCAATCCTGAACAACCTCCCTGTCCATACTGCCTCACTGTAGGGATGGTATAAGTCAGGTGATGAAAGGCACCTCTTCTGCCAGACATAGCTCGTCATTCAGCCCTAAATTAGACCAGATAATCTACAGCTCTGAAAGAAATGTAGACCACTGCACCCTTTTCTTTCCTTTCCAAATAATTTGATATGAAGTTTTGAGTGAGGGATTAGAAGAATTCATTTGGCAGTTGTCTCTTAAATTGACCCCCTCTCTTCCTTACACAAAATGTTCATTTTCAACTTTTCTGTAAAAAAATAAATAAAAGAAGTGGTCAAAATGTTTTCCAGAGCTGCAGTTTCTCATAATCCTAGGATCCATTGAGTACATTTTGCAAACTCCAGGTGACCTGTCATATGCTTTTTAGTGACCTCCATCACGACACTACACCAAAGAAGCCTGATTTATCAAGTTTGGAGAGATGGTTGTCCTTCTGGCAAGTTCTCTATAGAGATTTTGGAAGCGCTGTTATAACGGCCATAGGGCATTTGGTCACCTCCCAGACCAAGATTCGCATCTCCCTGACCAAGATGGGCATCTCCCTGACCAAGATGGGCATCTCCCTGACCAAGATGGGCATCTCCCTGACCAAGATGGGCATCTCCCTGACCAAGATGGGCATCTCCCTGACCAAGATGGGCATCTCCCAGACCAAGATGGGCATCTCCCAGACCAAGATGGGCATCTCCCAGACCAAGATGGGCATCTCCCAGACCAAGATGGGCATCTCCCTGACCAAGATCGGCATCTCCCTGACCAAGATCGGCATCTCCCTGACCAAGATCGGCATCTCCCTGACCAAGATGGGCATCTTGTTTGTCCGGATGCCAATCTCTGAGAAAAACCGTGGTGGTTCCAAACTTCTTCTGTATATATCCTTCCCCCAATATATGCGTCCATACAATTCCCTCTCTGAGGTCTACAAAGAGATCCTTGGCATATAAAAGGATTCCATAAGAAAGGACCGTAAATATTTCCTGAAGGCACTGTGCACATCTGGTGATGTAATGTGTTCGTTCTTTTGTGTTTTTCCTTTTGCGTCTGTATTCCCATACGTCCCCCGATCCAGAGCCCCCGTCCACACGAGACCCAAGACAAACACTTTCTCAGGGATCAATTTCAAATCAAACAGGCATTCTGTTTCGGGAGCCGGACCGGGCGGTAACAGAAACACCACCTGAGCCAGATGGCCAAAGCAAGTAGAGAAGCTGCGGCCCAGAAATCCTAAACCCTCCCCGGCCCCCACCCTCAACACCCCTTCCCCATGCATTCACCCCTTCAAAACAACTCCGGAGAAACGAGATAACGATGGAGTTCGACACCGCACGAATCCGAACAAAAACGTTCCCAGGTGCAGCATACCGGGGGGGGAAATGAAATGGGATAAGATGAAAAATACCCCAATAACAATCCCCCAACGAGAGCGCATTGTAAGATGTGAACGCCAGCAGATTGGACAGAAAGAATCATATAGATCCTATCGAATGACTAAAAGCGCTATGTCATAAACCTTCAAGGTTCCATAATGGGGTGAAAATGACAGCCATTGTGATAAGGGAGAAATCCCATTGAGATGCAATTTTATAACCTCCCATTTCTGGGCCTATAGGTAAAACAGCCTTGAACATATGTGCTTCCAAATGTGCAGATGGTACGCTACAACACCGTGAGCCAGAACGTCTGCATACTCCCTTCCGGGTGTACTAAGTGTTTGTGACAGTGCAGCCCCCATTTCTTTTTCCGTGTAGGGTAATTCCACCAGAGGGTTAAGTGAAGTAACAAGCTACTATAAAAAAAAATTGAATTTAGGCAAAATGCTAATAAAGTAGGACAAAAACAGTGATACCATGACCCTTTAAGATCAACATGTCCCTTAGAAAAAGGTAAGAATATAGAGAGTAAGTATTGCATACAGTAGGTAGTGAAAGGGGGCTTCCCATTAGGTGATTCTATATATAATACAAGATAAACAACATGCTCCCCTTTCCCTCAGATTGTCTGCTGAATCTTTGAGTACAACCCGAAGAAAACACGACATGGGATGTTACTTCAGTGGATAAACAAGTAAAAAAATATATATTGCCGCATAAAAAATTACTGGAGCCCCGTTCTCCAGCACATACCGTACCAGGCCACGGCAATGCATGCAACCACCATAAACACTACTAACTGTGACCGTGACATTTCCCACTCTTGAAGTCCGGCACTTTAAATCGGACACAGATTCGTGACCCAACGCAAACATGATCCCCGGTTCTCCCATGAGGCATCAGTGTTAAGTGTGAAGGATACTCAGCAGCAGGATGATGTGCGACTCCGCTACGAACTGGGCCTGACTGCTGCCATGGATGTAACTCTGCAACACAGCCGGTGGGGGCGGGGGGGGGAGAAAAGGTGGGAAGAGAGATTGAAAGAGTTCGAGAGAAAGGGAGGAAGAGGGAGGGGACGGGAGAAGGCACAATGTTAGTCTCTGCAGGTCAAGGGAGATGAATTGATAACAAGGAAGAACAAAGACAGTGAGAAAGTGAGCAATAGACCATGAATTAGGGAAAAGGTGCAAGACAGGAAAACTTTAACAATGATATAGAAAAAAAAAGAAATCCCCCACAATGGCCACATATTTCCCATAAACACACTGGCTGTGGGGCATTAAGATAAGCAATGCCCAGTCCGCATTTTGACATACATACGCAAGCGTACGCACGCAGAGACAATCTCGCACACTCACACACAGAGACACACCCACCCAAGGTCAAGGTCTATCACATTACCAACCGTAGCCAATCACATTGCGTTCCTAACTTAGCGTGGCCGATGTATATGAACGTCCGGATAGGGATGTTTGCCATCTCTGTGCTACCAGGAAGTTTCCGTACACAATAGGCCTGTGTCTTCACTGATAAGAAACCATCCATTTCCTATCCCTGTCCATGGTGTCTGTGTATGTCTGCCCATAGGCATTCCATTTACCTGAAAATATTATCTCTTCATTCAGACACACCAGACGTGTGTGGCAACCAGACACTGTTCGTAGTGGAATTGGACTCCAGATTCCGCCAACTATTCAGATCACACTAGAGAATACTAAAACATTTCTTGTCTATCGTTTTATATTGTAGTCATTTAACAGACGATCTTTTCAGGAGACAATTAGTGTTAACCATCTTCCTCAAGGACAAAACAGCAGATTGCCGCCTACCATCTATAAGTGTTTGATGGAAATGTGTTTTCCATCTGTACTGTGGAAAGGGCAGGCATATAACTCAATGATTGTTGTGTGCGGCGAGCTAGAATCTGGACTAAAAGCAGGGGAAAGAAGGACTTCTGAAATTCTACAACCATTTGGGAATGTCAGTAAAGTTAAGTTTTGTAACTATAACACAGGCCAAAAGACCTGTTGGGAATGCATGTTCCAAAAACAGAGTGACACTCCGTCCTCACTCGGTTCCTGTTATGTGGCCTTTCTACGCCCGAGTACGTGTGTGTGTGTGTGTGTGTACATGCATGCATTCAGTTTGTTGGGTGCTTTTACCGGTGTCCCCACATGCCCGTCTCGGTGTGAGTCACCTCCCCGTGCTTGGCTAAGGGCCCCGTGTGGGTTTCAACCACTCAGTGACGGAGGGGAAACGGGTCCCCTTCTGATATGTGGGTGCGTGTTTGCGCGTTCACTCCGAGACATCCACAACGTTGCTCCTAACATACAACAAAGGCCGCCGTCGTTCGGGGTTGCTAGGACGCGGAGATGAGCGAAGAAGAAAAAGAAGAAGAACGTGGATGAGGATGAGCAAATCCCGGTAGACCTCACCAACCAACTGGCTTCCTGGAATTAAACAGCTATTCTCCAGTGTTTGTAGCGCAGCTCAGAGAACTGTCAAGTTCAGAACACGGCAAGCGCCTTCAACGACTGTGCGGACACGGGACGTGTCCGGGGGAGCGGAACGTAAAGTAGAAAAGCTTGTAAATCTTCAAATGTGCGGAACGTGGGCCCGTGCCAAGCCAGAGGCACTGAAGAAAACCCTCTTGGGATCCACGTCGCCCCGCCACTTCCGTCCTACAAAACCAAGCTGGCATCCCTCCGCCACCACGGCGGTGCCCGAAGCGCAACCGCAACCTGCAAGACTAGAATAGTGCACTAAGGAATAGGATGTCATCTGGAAGCAGGAATGACAGGGGCTTTCCGTAAAGTCATCCAGAGCACCGCTACACATTCGGCCATGAGACTTGCCCGTCGCGCTCGTCTCAAGTCTGAATTGGGCCCAGCCCGCATCGAATATGCTAGTCATTATCAGGTGTGTCAACCAAAGGGGAGTGCTGAACAACGGTCACAGGTGCTTGTTTCCCAACCAACGCGTTGCCAAAAGTTCATTTCAATAGGAGGACAATGTAAGGTCCATTATCCCCTTGAACAGAATTAATCGGGCTGTTTGAGAAGGCTAGAATACTAAGCACCATGTCTAAATGTTGTTTCACGCACATGGCTACCACAGTAGGTCAACGCTGTGTGCCGGCAGAACACGGTGGATTAAGCCTTGTGGAGCTTACTTTTCGGCTTCCGACCAATCATTTACTTTGCATTTTAGTCATTTGGAGACTTACTTGTGTGTTTTGGATCAATCACTGCGTTACACGCTATTGACCGTGTATCAACAGTCAAGGTTTACTGCCTCAGGGCCTGAACCACTTGCCATCATTGAACGGACTGTGAATGCTACCCTGTCAGAGGATCCTACAGGAGAATGTCAGATCATCTTTTCATAAGATTAAGCTGAAGTGCACGTGGGTCGTGCAGAAAGACAATGATTCAAAATACACAAGAAAGCCTCCATAATGGATGACTCATCTCAGAGCATCTTCAAAATCAAAAAAACTCCTATTTCACCCAAATCTTATTCTGAATCAGTTGATCATTTGATCAAAGATGACATAATTTCTTCCGAGACAACAGTCTAATTAACAACTGTTAAAGTGGATGTTTTCAGCCACTCATTAAATTTGTCTGCCCCCCCCCCCGGGGGGGGGCAGACAAAACTTGACATGAACTTGCTTGCTAACTAACAGCAATGTTTATCATTTACAGCAGCCAAACACTTGCTATCTAGCTAGCTTAGTCTACCAGCGGTCTTTTTCTGTTATTCATTTTGAAGCTTTAAGTGCTTTGTTTTTTGCTTGAGAAGCACTGGACCGCTATGATTAAGTTTAATCTCGGTCAGAACAGAGAATCTTGTTTCCTAGGCTGGGAGAGCTTTTAGGTGCATTTTGGCAAACTCCAAGTGGGCTGCTGTGTACTGAGGAGCGGCTCCTGTCTGGCCACTCTACCATAACAAGGTCCTTCTCTTCCATTTCCTCAGTTGGGTAGGGTGGCCAGCTCTAGGAAGAGATTGGACTGGTCCAAACCTCTTCCATTTAAGAATGATGGTGGCCAATGAGAAGAAACAGATGACATGCCCTGTCAACAGTCCGTCTCATATTGACACATAGACTGCCAGTCTCATAAAGACACATAGACTGCCAGTCTCATAAAGACACACAGACTGCCAGTCTCATAAAGACACACAGACTTCCATTCTCATATAGACACACAGACTGCCAGTCTCATATAGACTGCCAGTCTCATATAGACTGCCAGTCTCATATAGACACATAGACTGCCAGTCTCATATAGACACATAGACTGCCAGTCTCATAAAGACACAGACTGCCAGTCTCATAAAGACACATAGACTGCCAGTCTCATATAGACACATAGACTGCCAGTCTCATATAGACACATAGACTGCCAGTCTCATATAGACATATAGACTGTCAGTCTCATATAGACATATAGTTTATGGTTGTTTTTAATTGCTCTTCTTTCGGTCTTGAATGTTTGTTCCTTCCTTGTGTGTTTGTATTAACATTTATTTAATGGAAAATATACCGCATAACATTCCTTAACAGTTGGTGTATTGTTCTGTTTTCATATAAACATATTTAAAACAAAAGTCTCTGAAAGGTTCAGCTTAAGTGAAAAAAGTAGATTTGTGTCAAATGATTATTGATTGATTAAATAGGGCCGTTACAATATATCAATTATGTATATTTATTCCTCCGTTTTTAAACATTTTGAGAACTAGCTGTTGTTGGTTTCCAGATTCCCAAACCATTGCTTTCACCATTACCACCATGTCTGAACACAAATGGTTATTAACAGTACTTGTTCTAATAGTGGGAGGTGGTATATTTAGGTTTTTAGATATTTCTTCCACCTAATGATTCACGGGTGGCAACATCCATTTGTCTCTTCATTTATGAGTTCTTTGACTTTCCTCATGGTGATAAATGACAAATGGATTGTACATGCATTACCTCATTTTCATACCACAGTAAAATTTGAAAAAAAGAACAGGCCAGAATATAGATCCTTAAGACTGAGAAAAGTAAAAACAAAAAGTAGAATTTCAAGTGTAAAAATGTGCTTAGCTTTTACTAATAAAAAGCCTTAGGGGTGCCAATCATTGTGCCACCTGTATTTTTCAGAAATATGCCAACAAAAAATAATGGCATTTTCTGTGGGCAATTCTATTAATATAAAACGATATAGTTTTACCATATTTCTGGTGCACATTATGGCTGGTTTGTCTTATACACTTTTTTGCTCAACTTTACTGAGGGTTCCAACCAACCGCGCACGCACACACACACACACGCGCACCGCACACACAGACACACACCGCACACACACACCGCACACACACACGCCCTAACCTAGGAGACAATGGAAGTACACAATTCTTTAATGAAAACACAGTTTGAGTTAAACAAGAAAAATAATATAACAGAAAATAAACAAAGAAGCGTATTAGGGAACTGAGTAGAGAAACACGACAATACTATCAATATATATGAGAAACGGAGAATAAGGGGAGAACCATGAATGCATTTTCACAAAAAAGAGAGAATAAGAAAATGGATCTGGGAAACATCAGGCCATCATCTCATTAGGAGAGAGATATTTGGAAGGGAAGAATGAGAAGAGAGAGAGAAGAGGGAAGATACAGCAATTAGGGAGGTGGATAGAATAAACGATGGATGAGAGCAAGTGATTAGCAATTCCGAGGAGTGGGTCTCCTCTCTTTCTCCCCTTTGCCCTCCCTCTCTCCCTCCCTCCCTCTCTCTCTCCGTTCCGACAGCCCATTGTGCTGTGAATGTGGCGCTCTGTAATGGGACCCTCTGCCTCAGTCGGGCCTGTATTCGCCATACACTCCTCCTCCTTCCCTCTCCACCTCCCCCCCACCATCCATCCCTCTCACAAACAGCTGTCTGGCAGTGTAAAATATTGACATTAGGCTTCCCAGACTCTGGCTCTTATGTCGGTGTGGAGTCGAACATGTTTAACAATCTTTTATCATAAGGACCGTTTGAACGCCCCAAACATTCCCCAAGGGAAATGGGAAACGGGCTTTGTGTGTCATTATACGCGAGTGGAAATGTATGCAGGTGTGTGAATGCGTTTCGTTGTACTGTGGCACCTTAAGACTACATGTTCAAGTGAGTACAGACACTCTCCTGTCTCCGTGCATGCGAACGTCTCCACGGTTGGCCCATCGGGAATTCATCTTTACACTAACTGAACAACACATGACTCTGCCTGAGATTATTTCACTTAATTTCAGTCAAATTTCCGCTCTGTGCACTTTCAAAATTGCTTTGACTGTTATAATTGGAGAAACTATCGAAGAAAATTTGTCAAACATTAATTTTGTTGATGATTTTTCATCAGAGAAAACACATCTCGGTGATGAGCAACCTAATAACATTGCCGAGTAATGCCATCGGTGCGCCCAATAAAAGATGCGTTATCCCATTTTCTCAATCAATTCCCGTTTTTTCCAGTTGGATAGCCCTGGTTAATTTCATTCTCAATCAAGGAAAAAACAGTGGAATCGGAACAGCACCCCATTGCTCCGAACTCTTAGTCCCAGAACACAGGCTGCATGCTATTAAGGTATTGCAACACAAATCGGAATTGCAGATCGCGTGAGAGGCGAGAGTGGGAGTGTCAGCGTGGGCTGGAGGGATGAAGAATTCAGCAATACAGCGCGTGGGCACATCCAATTAATCTGATGGATTAGATGTTGTTCCCTTCATTCATTAGAGGGGATATTCCCTTCTGTCTGGGATTAAAGAGACACGCCTCATTGGTCGCCGTCGGCTTTAAGATGAATGCAACAGCAACCGAGAAAACACACACCACCACCACAGACATTCCATAAATAGATGACAGGCATGTTTACATTAAGTGTAGGCTTACATTAACTTAATATAGCATCTTTAGGGCCTACACACGTATAATGAAACATAAAAGGGGTTACCAAATAGGTCACTTACTAAAGGACACACGCATTTACATATGTCTCAAGAAGGTCTGGAAACTTTTGATTAAATGTAAAATATCTCCCAGGTTTTTTGTGATTAACATAATCCTATAAAGCCTAACCTTTAAATGCAGCTATAGGCTTATAAAGAAGCAACATAAATTGACGGCTCCATCTTCCACAAGCTAAGGTAAACCTGTAAATGACTTGAGACCTTTTCTTAAAGTCGCCAAACAAATTCATTTTAAATTGTCTGTTTTCTTCTCATGCATATACGCTGAAAGCTTTGCGGAAATGGCTTTTTAGATTTCCATCTACAAATCTCCCCGTTCTCCATCTCATCTGAACACTTTGACATTCGAAAAAACCCGTAGACGGTGCTAGAAGCCCTATTGTTTTAAAAAAAAAAACATTCAGTGTAACGCTCCAATGAATTACTAATACAAATTCAAATCTGATAAATGACTGCATAAAGGAAAGGGAAAAAAACCATATAGCCCAACATTATTTTCTCATACTTTCTTTCCCAGGAGCCGTTAGAAAAAACAACAAACATTTTCGGAGAAAACCCCGGCTGCTGCCTAATGGGTTTCGTGTCGTAACCTTTTACAAATGATTCTGTTCATCGTTTTTACCCAATGTTTCCCCGGCCCCCATCTTTAAAAGGTCAAAAGACGCCACTCATGGAGCCAGATAAATGAAAATTCAACAAAGCAGAAAGGAGGGCGAGAGAGCAAGAGAGAGTCAGAAAATGAGTGTCGGGTGACGAGACGGAGAGAGCAAGAGAGAGAGAAATGTATGCTTAATAATACAAATTACAGGTGCTGCTGAAACTCTACATACCCATGGCAAAGTCCTCTTATTTCACAGCCAGAAGATTCCATCTAAAAGGAATTACATTTGCCCCCCTCAGCTCCATAGTTCCAACTAACAGTATATTTTGAAAGAAACATTATATAAAAAAAAGAAAGTCCAAATGACAACCAAATGCAGACATACTGTATGCATGCCTTCACAACCCAGAGTTATTAGATCAGATTAGTAAAACATTATTGTCCACACAGTGTGGAGATTTGTCTTTGGCTTCACCATGAGAAAATGAAATTAAAAAACAAACAATAAACCCTTTGGGTGTTTAATGTCTTCAAGATTACCAAATGACAATCCTTCAGACTATATTACTTGGTGAAAGCACCACTGGCTGTCAATCATATCAAATAATACTGTTCCAACATTGCACAACTCTTAGGGATATAAATAAATAAATCTATACATAAATATCATTTCTGTCCAAACTGATCAAGCTCAATAAATTTGGTAGCAAATCATTGATGGACAGCAATTTGTTCTCAAAAGATTTCTTTTAAGCAAACTTCTGGTCTATTCCAAGTAAAATCAATAAACCATTGTTGTGTGCCTTTCATACAGGTTGTTACAGTTCCTTGGGAAAGTATTCAAACCCCTTCACTTTCTTCACATTTTGTTGTGTCATGGACTTCATTTCTAATTGTTCCAACATATTTTCTACCATCAATAACTGAAGAGGGGACTTGCTATTTAGTTTCCCCTTGGGTCAGTGGGCAGTGAGTGAATGGCATGTCACCAGTAGCCTTACAGCCATTCAGAGCTCGAGGTCTCCAAACAGGTACTGGAATATTCTCTGGTAAGATTTAAACTGTGGCCTGGAGGTGGCATTGTCAAGGAGTTTATAGACAGCCGGGTACTTTAGAGAGGTGTGGGGGATCGATATCGCCCAGAGCTTGGCCCGCTGTGGCTGACAAAAGATTGTGTGTGTGTGTGTGTGCGCACGCGTGTGTTAACACAATTCTGATAAATCAAGTGTTTTTGGATTCCTGTCTGTCCCTTTGTCTTTTAGACAAAATACCAAATTGGTTTGCCTGTCCTAAAGGTATCTGGAAAAGGTCTGTCGGCTTTCAACCTTGATAACAATATCAATGTCATCATCTTCTTCATTACCACAATCATCCTATTCAGCCCTCAACGACGCCCTGTGATGTGAAACATTGCCCCACTGCGACTCTATGCAGTCTCGTCGACGGCCTCACACACACACACACACACACACTTCAACCAGGACCCTTTAGTTCGGCACGTCTCAATCGGTGGCGGTAAACTTCCAGAGAGTCCTTGCCATCCTCATAAGTCACTGACCAATATCGCATAACCCTGAGATCCTCCCAGAGCTCATATTAGCTGGGGCCATAAAAAGTTACACTGTCTAGTCATTCTTTCCGCTAGCGCTTCTGTGTGCTGAGCGGGAGGCCTGGAATTCATGCGGAGACATTATAATATTTCAATAAGAACAGCACAAATTCAATATAGCAATCCTGCTGACACATGCAGCCGTATTGATTCAATCTGGGCGCTCAGAGAGAGAGAGAGAGAGAGAGGGCTGTAGAACAGGATGAGGAAGGTGCGCCACCACAGAGCGGATGGATACAGCCCGCTGTTTAAAGTGACTGAACGGGGAAAGACGATAGGCTATGGCTTTGGGAGTTCTGGGGATGATTGACAGGTGCAGGTTGTTAACGCGTTTTCCTCCCCTGCCCGAGCGAGGACACGTCGATAGATAACCGAGTTTTGTTAATCTCCTTCAGTTAAAGTATGAAGCATCTGTGCCGGGAGAAAAGGGATGGCCAATCTCCGGACAGGAAAGCTAGTGGGTGTGTGAGGTTTTCGCTCCAGTCCAGAACGGACGCCTGTGTTTCAAGTAACCCACCGGATAAGTAACCCGCCAGGGGATAAGGCAACTTTGCTTTGCTGCGCATCAGTGCCAGAAATGAATGTACTGAAAAAAACGCAAATAAACCCCCATCGCTTCTGGCGAGTCGGTCAGTTTCCGCGGCCAGGATGTATGTGTTTTCCATCAACGTGATTAATTAAGTTAATCAGCGTTCCCTTTCAGCTTTGTTTTCTTGTTGTGTTCTCCTCTCCCTCCATCTCTCCTAGGTCTTCCCCATTCTTATTTGAGGCGCTCATTTGCCACACAGATTCATTTTCAAATGCTCCAGTCCCCCGCAACGAGGAGCCACGTATCTTGGACAGAATCCTCCGCCTGAAGTGCCCACCTTTATTTAATGCTTTTGTTCACAGTTCAATTCACTTAATATAGACTTGCTGCCGTCGCCCAGAAACCCCTCCCAAGAACCCAAAATGTCCCCAGCTAAAACAACCGACGAAATTGCAGCGTTTATGATGAAAGTGACAACAGTCAGTTTAGATTAAAAAAGGAATTCAGAGATGTACATATTTGAATGGTGTCTCCGGGGAGAAGGGCCGATGCATTTACACTTCATTAAGGAACAGGGCGGGGTGAGTTGGGGGGTGGGATATGAGGCGTGGCTAATGTGCAAGCGGAACACAGCGTCGAGGACACAGACTTGACTGGTCCAGGCTGAAATTCATTACACTTAAAAGCGAACGTAAAAATCAACATTTCTAAAAGTTCAGGAGAAAGACGTTCCTTTGGGCTTACAGCGTGCCTTTCCAGATGTCCTCTGATGCTGCTGAAGTGCTCACCTAACCAACAATACAATGTCATTTTGGTTCATCTCCACCACGCTTAAGGGGTCAAACTGTATGAATTTGGATCCACCATTTTGTGGCAAAACACTAGTCACTGTATTACCATTGCCATTGTTGCTCAAACTAATGCCCCAGTTTCAAGTTCCAGGACACAGAAGACCACTTATATGAATTCGTGTTGCCGGAATGGCAGTTCTGGAATGGGAGTTGTATTCTGGAATGGGAGGTTTTATTCCGGAAGGGAGGTTTAATTCGGGAATGGCTGTTGGATAATGCCAATGGATCATTAATCCTATTATAAATCTGCCTCGTCTCCTTCCGAGTTCTACAGATATCTACTCTGCTTATAGTCTGATGAATGGAATACGCTTAGCCACCAACATCTCATATTCTCCAGGATTCTCAATAGCATTCCCCACATACCAAGGGGATCTCATTTCATTTCGCTCTGGAATCTCCCTATTCAGAATCGATCAACAGAATCTTCCGGGTACAGCCAATTTTTGTTAGATGCTATTGAAAGGTTCTTGCGGCCCACCCTCTGCAGCAAAGTGGGAGATGGAGTTTAAAGCAGGGCTTAACAGATGCAGGAACACTCTGGTTCGGGAGTCTACCTGTCTGTTCAGACGGACGAGTAAGAAAGAGATTTATTCTAGGTATTATTTTATCAGTCAGAGTCAAACTGACACCAAAGTCTCTTAGAGATAAGCCCTGGATTAGATTGCAGTAGAAATAGCAATGGGATAAGGAGAGGAGAAGAGACTGACCAACTGACCGACAGACACACAGACAGCCAGACAAACAAGTAAAAGCAAAAAAACAAAGACAGTCAGAGAAAGGCTGACTTCCTAAATCAGACACAGGAAGAAAAACAAACAAGGCAGACAGAGACACATGTGAAGACAGACCAGTGTGCAGAAACAGACAGGTAAGGACTAGGACTGAAAGGTCCACTGTCCTTTTCTTCTGTGCTCAAATAGCTCCGGCATAAGCTCCGGCCCGATCTGAACTCATCGACCAACCAGCAGCCTCTGTCGCTCTTGCTACCCAAACAACCCTGTTCTCTCTCTCCCTCATTCTCGTCCTTCCAAGTGGGTTTTCAGCCCACCCAAAAATAATGGGAGAGGGCGCATTCACCAGACGAAGGAGGAGAAGGGGAAAACAATTAATGTGGAAATGACACTTTTCAGTTAGACAAGAGGTGAATAATGTCATGTAACTCCTTTTAGTTTGCCAATCAAGGTAATATTTTTTCTGTCTCTCCATCTCAACTTGTTTCCTTTCCTCTACTTCTCACTCTCTCTCCCTCCATCCTGCATTTCCCTCTCTCATCCTCAACTTTAATTGTTTTTATTTCACACATCGATGATCAACAATAAAATATGACCGGGAAATCTAGCTGGGAGAACAAGACTTACTTCTCTGGCACTATTTTTATTTCCTGACTGCAAACAACCGTTTGTCCCCCCAAGTAAACAACAACAGTACGAAGCGATCCTTAAGGCCCAGTTGGAACATGTCTGAGAAATAGCCTTCCACTGTGGTACTCCTAAAGATCGGTTGGAAGTAAATATGCCTCCAGGTCCTGATGTATTAAAAAACCCCAGCATGCATACATAAACACACACATAAACACACTCCGCGTGGTCTAGGATTGTCCAATGATGTCGGCTTCTGCCTCAGGGGACATGTACTGCTGTAGCATGGGTTCGGACACAACCAAGTTCTGTTTCAGCAAAATAAATGCATGGTGGGGTTTTTTAATACCAGTGTCTGGTCCGGTATAGAATTGAATGCCAAACATATAACAAAAACAACCCACACATATTACTAGCCTTGATCCAACCCCTGAACCAAATCCCAAAGCCGGAAATAGTGTTCTTCCTTACCCCAAGGGGAAAGGTTTCTGGTTTAACCCTCCTTGTTTTGTGGTCCTAACAAGAGTAAATCAGGAAAACACGCACATGCATCTAGGTAACATATTGGTAACCCACTCTGAGTCAGTGCTTGAAGCAGAGCTCCAACTTACAGACTTAGTCATTTCAATAAGTTGGACAACTGTTCACTGACTAACACGCGCAGACACACACACACACACACACACTCACAGTCCATCATCTTCTCAGTCTGTTCACACCCAACAACTGAGCGGCATAATGTGCCGTTTAACAATTTATATCCCATTAGCCATCTATTTCCTCTTAATTGTCATGCCATGATGTTCCGGGCTTCCGTATGTCACATGTCCTTCTAAACCTCACCGTGTTTCCTCTTGCTCACTCACCCCTTATTTTGTTTTCCTCCCTCTCTCCCGCTTCCCCTCTCACCCCACTACACACTCCCTCTCTCACGCTCATTCCCTCTCCCGAATTCTATTTTTCACCACCAGCGCTCCCCTCGTTCTTTTTTCCCCCTTCAACCTCTCCCTCCTCCCTCCCAAACTCACCCTAATTCTCTCCCACACTCCCTTTCTCTCATCCTAGAAAAACCAACTTTTCAGGAAGGAGAAACTAGTTTCCCTCTAATCCTCTAACCATGCGTCAAACTCCCCCGCCCCATCAGAGCAGAAACTATTTATTGATCGTTCTGTCCATCTCTCACCGTATCATTTCATTCCAATGTTTCATTGATCCGTTCCACTGCCTAAGGCTGTACTGTTTTCCGTTTTCTTAGCAGAGCTTTTTGCACTATTTGGGCATAAATGATATAGCCTATATATATATATATATATATATATATCCACACCTATAAGATATCTACAAATATGCAAGTGTCTGCTGACGACATGATTAAGACTGTGTATGTTGAACCAAATGCCTCTACGGTCTGTCCTTCTGTCAGTCGGTGTTATGTCCCACCCACCCTAATAACCTTGACTCCCTGGCTGTGTTATTGTAACCGCCCAGATAGGGCACATTCACCCCCACCCCCACCCCACCCCCACCGGGCCTCTGCAGCCCTGATGGCTCTCAAGAATGACATCAAGCCACTATGACTGCTCCAGGCATCTACGCACACACAAATGTGTTTTCCAGTCCTCTCCAGAACCTTCTCTTGACGGGTGTGTACCGCGCCTCAGGTGGCCCTTCTCTAACATCTGATCTGAGACCAGTGGAGGAGTAGCCACTAAAGGCTTCACTGATATGTCTATGCCAAGACGCACACAAATGTGAAACATGAATAGATGACATCTATACATATGTCTCTAACTGGAGAAAGTGAGTGTCTGGTCTTGTTGTTCCACTGACTACACACAGTCAGGGGACTCAATGACTACACACAGTCAGGGGACTCAATGACTACACACAGTCAGGGGACTCAATGACTACACACAGTCAGGGGACTCAATGACTACACACAGTCAGGGGACTCAATGACTACACACAGTCAGGGGATTCTTTAAACGGTATACAGGAGCTCAATGAGAGACATGTTATCTATCACAAAGAAGAAACTGTATAACCAAAAGGACAACATTGCACATTTGCAAATAATGGGGGGTTAACACTAGAAGCGCCAGATCGGGAAAATTTTGCCCAGTGAAGAGGAAAAAAAATCTTCGCTCTCAATTAAATTCCAGGGCTTGCTTTTTAAAAAAATGTCATAGATATATGTGTGTTTTATCACCCAGTATTCTAACATTTTCAAAATTACACCGGGAAAAGCTGATTTAAGGCTATTTCATTCCTGTTCAATGTTTTTTCCAGTGAACGTTCAGCCATTTTTTTTCCTGCATTCCAAGGCTGCAATTTTCTTTTCTATCAGCAGATGTCGCAAGCGCTCCTGTATACGAGTCTTCTGTTATTTCGATTTTTTTATTGGTGTCTAAATATATAAATCAGGGGTATTTAATTAAAATGTAGAAAGGTCCAGCTAGACCAAATTACTTCAAGCAAAGTTCCTGAACATGTCTTATTTGTGTTATGATTCAGTGCCATACATATTGAAGTAGTCTCGTAGCTGAATGTATATAGAAAACAACTGTTTATTTTTATTTGACTCTCATATAAAATAAAGTGTACAACTCACTTATAATAATAATACATATAGCTGCAAGCAGCAATTTGGGTTAGTCAAAACAATTGGACAGGAGGAGTTGAACAATGTACCCTGGGTTTAGAAGCGGTACACTCTAACCACTGCGCCACTGACACAGTTAATAATTTAGCCATTTCGGAATGTTTGGTATTTTCCTAATTAAAAATATACATAGCAGAGGGTTTGAATTATCTCCTGACGAAATAAAGCATATATCTGACGGAGTAATCCTAATATTATTAAATATTAAAAGTCCACTGAAAAGTCTAAAGTGTTTGAGACATCTGGACAAACATTCGAAAATACACGGAAGCAGGAGGTAAGCGAAATAATGCAGAAAAGTTCAAATTGATTGATGCCGAACAAAAAGCATTGGTGGGTCTTATTTATTTGAGAGGTGTTATTGGCGGTAAAAGCATGAAACTCGATGATTACTGGTCGGACGAAATTTAAATAAAAAATTCAGAGATATCTGCGCTTTGATGACAAGACAACAAAGACTGCCCGCCTTGTGACTGATACATTTGCGATGAGATTGGAGGTATTCGATTAGTTCGTAAAAAACAGTGCAGTGAGAACATAACTGTAGAAGATTAATAAATTTTTCCTAACAAGGTGCAGTGCTGCTTTATACAATACATGGCCAATAAACCGGACACATTTGGCATTCAATTCTGGGTAGCCGCCAACAAAATACATGCTGAACGCTATTTATGGAAAGATGAAAGTAGGCCGGCTGGTCAGCGGTTAGCTGACAATATTGTTATGTGTCTGCGAAAAGGAGATGGAAAGTCAGCATTCAATGTTCAGGGAACAAAACTTGTGAGCTCTGCCAGACATGCTAGCGACTTGACTTGAGACCAAATCTATTGATTCGCGATGCGGCCTTTAGGTGGGGCAAAGAAAGCACAAGCAAAGAAACCCTGAGCACAATGCAATTCCCTAAGACTAACCTATTAGAGTATCCACTAATCACTAACACCCATTAGATTGCTCATTTTCATATCAGGTGATTTTACATGAATGTTTCAAACCTTGTAATTTTGTCCAGCCTATTGTGTAGTAGGGAGATGATTGAAAAAGAAGGTTAGGCTATTATGTGTAACGCATTCTATAGTTTATATTATGGGTTATTTTCTCCACCCCTTTTGTTTGCTGTTTTTTTAAGTTTGTTTTACAATTGGTGAAACATGTTTGATGTTCTTACTTTGTTCTTTTAAATGTCACTTGTTTTATTTAGTGATATTTGGGTTTTGTGAGCTGGTAAATTTGTTGTGAAATTGAAACCAGAACACGGACATTGGCCATAGATCGACAGTTAGGTAAATGTGCAAGACATTCGCCTTGATATCGTCAGTTCAGTTGCCAAAGTCATTTTTACTTTATATTTTCTTCCTTGCTATTTGTATTATTCCACCGATATTTCCCCACTGCAATGTTGAGCGCGATAGTAGAAACCGGGTACAAAACCAAGCCAGACCGGGGTCTTTACACATTGTAGTTACTGCAATCCTTACACCCTTATCTAAAAAACGAAGCAACACCAAATCAGAACACTTTGACACAAGATAAACCCAAAAGTTTCGGCCTTGACTTTGGATCCGTACAAGAAGCGCCATCTAGTGACCATTACGTGTCAGTAAAAACGTCCCCGTCTGAAGACAAATTTTGCCCTGGCGACGCTTTAGGGGGGTAACAATGGCTCAGCGCCTTTAGTGTTAAAGGAAAGGCGAGGTGTGAAAAGGGCCATTAATGAGCCAATAATTGAGGAGAAAAAGAAAAGGACCACAGGAGCTGAAGGCCATTGAGCGGGAGAACAAACACACAGAGAGACGGGAGGAGGTGGAGGTGGACAGGAACTCACCACTTGTCCGTTCTGAGGGTTCTTGTGTGCGTAGGGTGGACCGCGAATGTGGTTCCACATCTGTCCCGATGTCATCGCAAACACCACACACTGAGGAGAGAGGAGAAAGAAAACAGATTGAAGAACGAGGAAAAAAGGCATAGGAGAAAGAGAGGAGAGAGGAGAACAAGAGAAAAGGCAGAGGAGAATGAGAGACGAGAGAGGAGAAAGAGAGGTGGCTGGAATTTTGTAAAAGGGCTTCATAAAATATATTGGATTGACTAATTGAGATATTTCAGCACACATACACCCCTTCCTACATTCAAACATACACACACACTCTCTCCCAAACACACACCGCCACAGAACCAGACGGAGAAAGGGGGCTGGTGTAAAGAGCAGGGGGCAGACAATGTAAACAGATGTTTACCATGCCAATAAACCCCCTTTGAATGAAAGTGAAGAGGATAGCAGTGGGGACCTGAACAGGCAGGAGAAGCCTGCACATCCTCATCGACCCAGCAGACGCCACTTCAACAGGGGAGATGTAAAACCACAATGGCCCTGACGTGTGTGGCTTGACTGCGGCTCCCCTCGCGATCAATAGCCTCTGTGGGTCTGTCAGACTTCTCCCTCATTTAGTTGGGTTGAGTACGATGGCCGTTGTGCCTTTGACGCCACGGATGCCGGATCTCTGAAACCACGGCGGCCGGATCTCTGAAACCACGGCGGCCGGATCTCTGAAACCACGGCGGCCGGATCTCTGAAACCACGGCGGCCGGATCTCTGAAACCACGGCGGCCGGATCTCTGAGACCACGGCTGCCGGATCTCTGAGACCACGGCTGCCGGATCTCTGAGACCACGGCTGCCGGATCTCTGAGACCACGGCTGCCGGATCTCTGAGACCACGGCTGCCGGATGTCTGAGACCACGGCTGCCGGATCTCTGAGACCACGGCTGCCGGATCTCTGAGACCACGGCTGCCGGATCTCTGAAACCACGGCTGCCGGATCTCTGAAACCACGGCTGCCGGATCTCTGAAACCACGGCTGCCGGATCTCTGAAACCACGGCTGCCGGATCTCTGAAACCACGGCTGCCGGATCTCTGAATTAATCTCTGAATTAATGGCCGTCGTACATAGACAGGCTGTCGTATAGACTGAATTTCATACACTGAAATTCTATCTATTCTATTTAACAGTAAAACCAGGGGTCAGTCAGCTTCAGAACTAGAGGTTACGATAAACTGAAACCATTGCGTTTGGTAGACAACATTCTTTAAGAGAAAAACTTAAACCGGAGTTGCGCATGATGCTGACCTCCAAGCAGTAGAACTGAAGGGTTAGTCGTCATAGTCACGTCATAATGACAATTTATGTAGGTCAACTGTACTAGTTCAGGCTCTGGGCTCCCCAACAGCTCTATAAAACACCATCCATCGCCTGAGGAGAAAATCCCACTACGCCAGGGCGGTTTAGAGGACACTGATAAAGTACTGTAACGGACTAAATGTATGCAATTAATAATGGATGAATGGATAAAAGCGTCAGCTAAACAACTAAAATGTTTTCAAAACATTTAAATTGTCCCCTCTCGATTCATGCCCAGGAGCGTGTTCAGTCACAGCACAGAAAAGACAAGGTTCAACACACAGCGGTTCCTGGTGTTAACAACAAATAGGACAACATGTACTGGTTGTGGCTTGGTGACGGACTGTTGTCTTGATCGGAGAAGGAATGTGTTGAAAACATCTAAACGCGTGCATTACATATCGGAACACCATCAAAATGGAGCTACACACAACCCCCAATTGGTTTAATCAGTTCCCACGCCAAAAACAGGCCAAAACTAATCATTCAGTTACAAAGATCTGCGTAGTTATGTAGCGCAATATCATTGGGAAATATTTTTAGCCTAAAACAGAAAGCAGTTTTACATATACAGTGTTTTAGCCGGTTGTGTATTCATTTATTTCTTTTAGCTCGGGGGTTCGGGCTTTCCGCATGCATTCGTCTTAGGGCGCGTTGTGGGGCAGAGGGTGCCTTTCTCACCAGCGCAGCCATGGCCCAGCCGGTCTTGTTGTAGATAAACTCCAGGTTGTTCCTACGGAGGTAGAGCAGCCCTCCGACCAGAGACACCAGCAGGGCCAAGGCTATGGTGCCGGAGTAGTTAGGAGGCCGGAAAACCCGGATCTGGGGACGGAGCGAGGGAGGGAGGAGAGAAAAGGCAAAAGAGAGTTAGAGGGAGTAGTAGGGTGAAAGGGAGTACGGTCCCAGCCCGATTGTTTTAATCGATGCGGACCGATTGATTGATTATGCTGAGCACAAGGTAATTACACAACGCGGGGGGGGGTGTCTGTCGGTGAGCTTTGATATTTGAGTGTGGTTGAAGGCTACGATAAAATAGCTTTCTGGTATGACCAGATCAACAGGACGTAGCCTATCCAAACGTATCCTATCGTAACAAAGAGAGAAGTGCCGCCGAATTGAATTTAGAAGGAAGAACCTCTGAAAACGTTTGAAGGAAAAACGTCTGACAACGTGGCAATATTTTCGAAAAGATATTAAGCATTATCCCCCCCCATTTATCCTAAAGTATGAAAACCTGCCCATGTGTTTCCACCGCATGACGGTAAAAATGGTGACCTTGGCACTTTTTAGCCTCCCTGTACTGTAGCAGAACGTGTTCCCTCGTAATAAAAACATGTTGGCATTTGGTTCTAAAATAATCTCTCTTTTAAAACCCACATTACAGAGTTGTTGAACAAGCTGAAGGTTAAATTGGTTTATTTTATGGAAACAAATCATGTCTGTCTCATCTCGGCATAGAAATGAAACTGTGCAAGCCAATTTATGTCAGTACTAGATTAAGGTGATGTTATATATGCGTGCCTCAGCGTCAGCAGGGAAACCACCGGTTTCAGTCTATCATGTTCAAATGTTAAATAAATTACCTTTTCATAAATAATTTTGATTGCTTTTCTTAATGTGAGTGTGTTTTATAATGATATGTGTATCCGTGCGGTTTTCATTATTGCTGAAAATGTAAAATAAGAAATGAAACAGAAAATCTAAATTAGAACCCCTGCGCTGCAAAATGGCATTTGCCTTAGCGGGGCATAACAAGGTCATATAACTTGTTTTACTATATTTACACAGACAGACACACACACACCCTATAAACATGCCTATTCTATTGAAGGTTGTAATATGTTGCCGTAGAGACAGAATGCGTCGATCGCCGGCCTTGCCTTTTAAAGCTATTGGATTATCTCCGATAAAGGGAAATACGTTGCCCATATTTCAGACTGCTCGTGGATCCAGGAGGCGGAGTGTGTACGTGTTATGCAGTGCCTGTGTGTGTGTGTGTTTGTCCAATGTCAACTGTTTGTTTTCCTTCTTCGATGAGACACAGAATCCAAAGGATTGATGAAGGACAGGGGGAGATGCCTCTCCATAATGGAGGACGGTTAAAAAGGGAGACGGTACAGCTCAACGGAATGCCATGGATCTAATATGGATAACAGTCGCTCAACTCATTGGCATTCTTACAGAGTGCGAGTGGAAACTGCCAAAGCAGAGGCACACTAACAGAAAGCCTTTTATCCCATACAGTAAAACCATTTATAAACATTATTCCACAAGGCAGAAAACTTGCGCTTTTTGAACACTTGACATGGGATTGCATTTTCGAACGCACAGTTTCATCACACGTTGCTTACATGTAGCGGTTCCACGTTAGCACAACGCTCACTTAAGGTAACGTTTTAGAAAACGTGTTTTTGAAACAGCTCACGTGTAATTCACAGACATTAGTTGCTTTTTGTGTTTTGGGGATGTGACATTACTTGTGCAAAGTGCTCTTCTGGTCGGATGTGTCTGCATCAGATAGAGAAGTCTGGCGATGCGATCTTAGAGAAAGGTTAACCTTTGATAGTGTGTTCATCATCGGGACCGAGTCTGGGATAGAGACCACAGGTAATATAGCCTTGTTTGGATGCTCGCCTGTTCTATTACTAGCAAGCGATAACTCATAATTGGGATTTATTTTCTCAATGTATGTTTTATAATGAGGTACTTCTATGTGTTGTTATTGCTGCAACAAAAGGCTCAGCTCCAAAAGAAAACCGGGCCTCAGTTCGCCTGCCCACATAGCAGACAGACCAAGGATAATTAAATAACACCGGAAAGCAGACACCATTTGAACCCAGCCTGGACAATCGCCACGTGTGTTACACAATACATTAGATAACACAGGTACGCAAGTCCAAACAAACCACGCTGACGCTGTGCACCCGGTCAAATCCGATGGCCTGCGGTGTCACCGCAAATAAGCGATGGGTCACAATAGGTTTACCGGGCAAAATAAAAGGGGCCTTGACACAGAGAAAATGCCTCACCTGTACATCGGTGCGGTCAGCGATCCACTTGGCCAGCTGCTCCGAGGCAAAGCCAATACGCTGGAGGTCAAAGGTGTCCGCCCTTTTAGGTTTCCCCTTGGCCGGGAAGTGCATGAACGTAGGTGCCGAGTTCATATTCAACTGGGGTGAAGAGAGAGAGGGGGGCAGGGAGCGGCAGGGGAAGAGATAAACAGAGATAACAATTGAGATAGAGTCGGGGAGAAGGAGAGTAAACAAGAAACGGAAATTGAGAAACAAAAAACACATTAGGTGTGTAGGCGCGGGGGAGGAAAAGGGGAGGAGAAGAAAGAGGGAACAGGTGGGATGAGAGACGAGCAAGGGAGCAAGGTAGGGGAGGGAAAGGCGGGCACGAGAGTAAAGGGCAAAGAGAGGATGGAGAGAACGGCTTCCGGAGCGCACACACACACACCGGCACGACCCACATCAACGGTTTCGGTTTCCCGGAGGCGTTCCGCGCAAGTAGGTGGCCCCGCCGCGTGCCGTGCCTGGCCAGGAGGCCACCCGCCCAGGGGGAGCGGTAGCGGGGCGGGGCCCCCGCTGGTGGCCCGGCGGCACCCCTAATTACTGGACTCTCCCACCACAGAGGCTGCTGACGGTCATTAGGCCTAATGAACGGCTAGGCTGCGCAGACCGCACACTTATTATCTGGGCGGCTGCCTCTGCTCTCACACTCTCTGACGGTAGCACACACACCTCTGTTGTTCTCCCCCCGTCGCGTCGCCTTTCCACGCGGACACCCGCGTCCGCACTTGAATCTCCAAGTTCTAATTAACAGCGTTACAGCGAGTCAAAAATAAGGAGGAGGAAATCGAAGTTCTCTTCCTACCCGTTTTTCCTTCCCATATACAGAGTTTCGCATTTATATGGAGAGTATCTCAATCCATTTGTTAAATATGGCTCCTCTGTGTGATCTTCACTGGTTTTACCTCGGAAACCCAGCTCTCCGCAATTAAAATCAACAAAAAAGTCAGTTCACTCCCAACCTGGAAAACTCAACAGCGAACAAAGTGAGGATCATTACGAAGGTTATTTCTGTTAATTGCATGAAACGAGCCCGCGGCTCCCTCCCTGGAGCGTGGAGGTGAATCAACCATTAGGAGTACTATACACTAGCGCTCGCTCCATAAAAACAAAAGAAAAGCTAGACAAAGTGATCTGCATTTAATTACATGTCATTTTAATCTTCGAGCCCCATAATCGCATAATTGCTCGCGTAGAGTGTGCGAGGCGTACCTCAGGGGTGCATGTTAAGCCCAGATGGATTGCTTATTGGGTATGGTAATGGACGGTTGGAAGCTAGCTTCACATCTGTTTATTGTAATGCAAATTGCTGCTAGTGATAAGAAATCAACATTTCATCATGGGTTTCTCTGGTGCCGAGTTGCTATGGCGATGTGGAATATATATTACTGGAGTTGGGTAGGTATTGTAAAAAAAGCCAGGTACACAGTGACATGCAAAACATATGACCAACGTGCACACACTTACAATTGCACATGCAGACACTGTGGAAAACCATACAATTTAACCTAGAAGCCACCCGATTCAAGTCAATATTGGCATATGGGGTGAAGTGCCTACTGATTTTAACCATGGTAACAAAGGACATACTTTTATTAAGTGAGGACATTATTATGGTATGGCTAGATGTTGGATGAGGCATGTCATGGTGTTGGATGAGGCATGTCATGGTGTTGGATGAGGCATGTCATGGTGTTGGATGAGGCATGTCATGGTGTTGGATGAGGCATGTCATGGTGTTGGATGAGGTATGCTTTTACAGTTAAATTAATAACAAAAAAGGTGAATGCAATGATGTCCCTCTCCTCTTTAGCCCTGAGGACAGTTGATTTGTCAGACCACAGGACCGTTTTCCCCTTTGCCTCAGTCCATATTAAAAAGAGCTTGGGCCCAGAGAAGGTGACGGCGTTTTTGGATCTTGTATAGAGTTTTACTTGCATTTGTGAATGCTGCAATGTACTGGGTTCACAGACAATGGTTCTCGGAATTGTTTCTGAGCCTATGCAGTGGTTTCATAAACCCACTATTTTAGCACTGCAAGCACAACACCAATAGAGACCCACTGAATAGGTTTTGGACAGGGTTATCTTGCCAAACTCTACCAAGAATTGCTCGACGGTGAAGATTGAAATCCGTTCCATGTCATCACAAGGTGGGTTTATATAATCGGTTCCGTGTTGTTACTAGGTTGACCAATAGAATTGTTTATGCGCTGTTTATAGGTTAATCAACAAAAGTGGTTCCATGTCATCACTAGGTGGGTCAAAATGAATTACATGGCAAAAGTGGGAGGCCCTGGACGGGAGAGTACAGTCAGGAAGCTAGAGCCCTGGACGGGAGAACACAGTCAGGAAGCTAGAGCCCTGGACAGGAGAGTACAGTCAGAGGAGGCTAGTGCCCTGGACGGGAGAGCAGATTCAGGAAGCTAGAGCCCTGGACGGGATAGCACAGTCAGGAAGCTAGAGCCCTGGACGGGAGAGCACCGTCAGAGGAGGCTAGAGCCCTGGACGGGAGAACAAGGGCAGGCAGCTAGAGCCCTGGATGGGAGAGCAGTCAGAGGAGGATGGAGCCCAGGATGGGAGAGCACAGACAGAGGAGGATGGAGCCCAGGATGGGAGAGCACAGGCAGAGGAGGATGGAGCCCAGGACGGGAGAGCACAGGCAGAGGAGGATGGAGCCCAGGACGGGAGAGCACAGACAGAGGAGGATGGAGCCCAGGATGGGAGAGCAGAGGCAGAGGAGGATGGAGCCCAGGACGGGAGAGCAGAGGCAGAGGAGGATGGAGCCCAGGATGGGAGAGCACAGGCAGAGGAGGATGGAGCCCAGGATGGGAGAGCACAGGCAGAGGAGGATGGAGCCCAGGACGGGAGAGCATGGTCAGCATAAACAAATCAAGTAGACATCCACTGCAAGGACAACCAGCCTATGTTTGTGTATTGTTAATACTTAGGTAAAGGTTATCCTACATAATTGACCATCAAAGGTATATTTGATACAACATTCAGGAAACCTGAGAAGCGAGTCTCTCGCTAAGTGGCGGAGCTGCCACAAAATGGCCGCCGGATGAGGAGGCCCCTCTCGTACATAAACCCTGCAGAGAGCCTGTCAGACGATTTTCTCCCCCTTATTTTAATGATTTATCTCTCCTTTAAACTTCGCCTGCGTACTAATTAGCGTGCTGTGTCTCGGCACAGTGCTTGACAGGGCCCCATGCAAATGGAAATGAGGGCTTTGGGGATGGAGGGATGGAAAGAAGGATGGAAGGAGGGAGGGAGATCCAGGCGATTACCTGCTGAAAGACGTCCGCCCCCTCGTCATAGTCCACCACGGTGAAGAACAGTTTGTTAGAGAAAGCCGAAGAGTAGCGCCAGGAGTTAGCCAGCACCTGGTACTCCTCATTAGCTTGTCTGTTCAAAGGTCAGGGAGAGAGATAAGAGAACAGAGAGAAGAGCAAGATGACGGGAGGGAAAGAGAGGTAAAGGGAGGGGGGGGTCGTATGGAGATATATAGTGAGCAAAATAGACCGAAAAAAGAGAGAGAAATAGAAAGGCAGGGAGAAAAGACAAAATGTAACGAGAAGGAGTTGAAAGAGGAGAAAGGGATGAGGAAAAAGATGGGCAAACACTGGTGTTAATTGTAGCAGTGCCGGTTTGAGGCGGCAGTTGAAGAAGAAGAGAGACAAAAGTACCCCCACCTCCCTGAGAGGAAGAGAAAGAGAAACAGACAGACAGAGACAGATAATGGGTGTATGAGGAGCACCTCCTACAGCTATAATTACCGCTCTATCCCTGACATATGCGGGAAAACATGATGACCAGCCGCCATTTCGCGGCTCTACCTCCCAGGCACATTCCCTTTCACTCCAGCAACGCTGACCCTTCTAATAACCGTCGCGGTTCCCACACCCTGGCCTGACCGGGGACGCGATAAGCCGACTAGCCAAAATGTGGCTCTCCATTGAAGGATGACAAAACCGCAGATATTCAGCAAAGCACATCGTGGCCACTCGAACTGTGACAGGCAAATGAATGGAGACCGGTCGATCAGTACTGGAAAGACAGTTTGGGGCATTCGAAAAATTGGAAAACCGCATATTTTATGAGCACAGAACACGGCTTTACTTCCTTAATTGGAGCTCAAAAGACCCGGTAAAGATATTGTATCCCCAGATGGCTTGGTAATGTCCTAAGCCATGTGTCATAGTACATAAATTAACAAAGAAGACTTCCAAAAACCATAAATAAAATAGGCAACAAAACACGCTTTTCTGTTGGGAAGCAAACACCTACTATAAATTGCATGTCAACTCACATTAGTGTTGCATTTACGACATGTACTATTCATGTTCCTACATAAGTAATATGGTTATATTGTTTTGGGGCCCAACGGTGCCCTGTACTGAGAGAGAGATAGAGAGAGAGGGACAGATAGAGAGAGAGAGACAGACAGATAGAGAGAGAGAGGGCCAGAGAGACAGAGAGAGACAGACAGATAGAGAGACAGAAAGACAGAGAGAGGGACAGAGAGAGAGAAAATGAAGTAAAAGAGAAAAGTGAAAGGATGAGCGATGCCGGAGTGAGGACCCCGACAATTAACAGTTCTCCCTGGTGCCCGTCAGTACTTTAAATGCCGACGGGGGGGTCACGACACTAAATTTATCTTGGGCGCCCGCTGACTAACGACGCAATGGTATCGTTTATGTAAATTCTCCGTCCCACTCGCTAAACGGCGTGCGACCGCGACGCCGGGCGTGACATTAACTAATGATTTTCGGAGTGACGACCTCGGAAGGAAATGCCGTTCCCTAGTTAAGATGGATGCATTTTAGGACTAAATAAATTGATAAAGTTGAGGTTGGCCCCTTCGGCGAACGGCGTTGGAAGAGGGGATCGGTCGAGGGCGAGGTTAAAATGGGGGGAGGATCACAAATATGTGATCGGAGTGGACGGCGGACGATTTGAAAACCGCTGTGGGTCACGGGCAACGAGGAGGACGATGGGAGCGGCTAAGGTCAGAGCGGATTAAATGAACTTCCTTCTTCCAGAATACATGTGATTATTCCCCCTCTTGGAATGAGGCGAACGCATTGGCCCTGTGAAGGGGCTCTTACACTGGAAAACACCGGGCTGGAGTAGCGGCGCTCATCAAGACCCAACACACGGATCATGTAGAGGAGGTGTCTGTTCAGGAGTCATCTGCTGGGGTCGGAGGGGGGCATGTTGAGCATGGCTTACGACTAACCTTTCCTGACCTTTACTGTCCCGCTACCAACCTGAAGTGGACTTGAATCCGCGCAACATTGTAATACTTCGACTCTTTGGTGTGTTTTGACAGGCCCACGTGGGTCTAGATCTTTTGCAGCACACGGATACAGACAGTTGGCATTACACAAACTTAACTCAAGAACGACGGATCTTAATGAAAACAGACAAACATCCATTACAGTGTTTATCACTACAATTTACTGATTGAACTCGAATTCGTTGTTTGTAAAACTTCCTAATATGACATTGATACCAGCATGTCTTTCCTGTACGGTTTTCACAAAATGAACGGTCGAAAGACAATATTGCACAATCATATTGTCTGAACATTCGGCTTGTCCCTCTTTATATTTTTCTAACATTAGGCTACATATCCATTTCCGTCACATTACAGAAATCGCTCGCATCAAGTTCCCATTTAAGAATGGTATTCTCCTGACGCCTCGGCAGAGCTGATTACCGTTCTTGGGACTCAAGAGGTTAATAGCTTTTTCAAGCATTCACACACAAGGCAGAGACAAGTGAACACTTTGCTGCGCCTGTAAGTTGAATAATTCATAGTTTAAGAACTGTTGAGCTAAATGTTGTTGTCAGGCGTGTGTTTAAAACATGTATGGAACCACTTCTGTATGCATTTCATATTTTACTGGCATATCGCCCTGCCACCGTCCACAAATCCGTTTTGAACCAACCAAGACATATTTTCTATCTTACCTGGAGCTATGACATGCTCTGAATTTCAAGCCTTGACAGTGAACGATGCCTTCGACATCAACTGATAAAATGTAATGTATAAAAAAGAAAAAGGGCAAAAAAATAAAGTAGCCCACCGTGGGAGAAACTGGAAGTAATGAAGATATTCTTGTGTCTTTGCCCCAAACAAATGGGATTTGTTGTCTATAGAGTGGAACGGAGGGCTGTCAAGCTTACACCTATTTCTCTGATTTGATTGATGGACAGGTCTTGTTATTTAAATATGTTTATGAATATTTGAAAATGGTTGTGGAAGTCAACAGCCTGTGTTCAATGGAGCATTGGACGCTATGCTAGTCGTACTATGAGGGAGCATTGCTTTGTTCCTCATAGAAGAAAATGCACACCAACATACAAACAAAACATCAATCTAAACTAGCCAAAAACTAGCATACAACCCAATTTATAACTAAGACACTAAAACATAAAAAAACAATTCAATGCCGCGTACACATCAAGAATAAAAACTGAGCATTCACTGATGCCTAGATCCATTAGTTAGTAAGCAAGTGAGGGATTTCTGTATGATCTCCATCACGGACAGGGTTTTGGATGAGGGCACAGAATCCGGACGAGCACAGCGTAGTTGAGCCGCTCGGGTTCGGGTCCGTACCTGCAGACCGAGCACTGCCGCTGAGGCTGCAAGGCAGTGAACATCACAACCACAGAGTAGTTCCTGGGCGGGGCCTTGACGAACCGCCGGAACTTATCGCCGTTCATCCGGATCACGGAGCGGCGGGAGCTCCACTCCATCATCTGCTCCACCTTCTCCACCAACATGTTCTGGGAAATAGAAACGGGGAAGAAAATGGCAGAGAGAAAGAGACAAACAGACCATTACGATTAAGTGCCGACAAGGAAATAATGGAGTTTTATACCATGAATAAGTCACACGCACACAGAAAAACACATAACCACAAACAAAACACTAAATGTTCAGCCCTTTAGGAAAACGACGGGAAAGAATTACTATTAACATTGATATATGTAGGCACTATTTGCGCAAGTAAAACCATCGGAAACCGCTTTGACACAAACTCCTCAACAATCATTTAGAACGGATAATCTCTTGCTATTGCTGTGCTTGGGGGTTTTGTGCTGGAGTGTGTCTTGTTCATTAAACTTGCGTGCTGCGGCTTTGCGAGAAGGTCACAATGCAGAGAGTTAGGGAAGTAAACGCCAGGATAATGACAAAGTGGGAGGGAGTAAGGAAGGGAGAGACACTGAAGCTTCAATCGATCAGTTGGAACAAACCAAATTACAACAAAGCCTAAACAAATCTGTACTTTCGAAAAACAAGAATACACCAGATTTCAAGACTTCCTCATGCCTTGTTGCTTACATGTATTTAAATGCATGTTTTTGAATAAGATAATTACTTCTTGATGATGATGAGCAATTTGAACAGCATTTAATAATTTTAGGGTTAAATGAATATCACCTTTAGAGTGTAATCTCAAAATGGTAAAAAAAAAAGATTCCCACAGACTTTTTTGTTCACATCAAGGGTGCCAATAATTCATTAGGGTACTGTATGGAATTTAGTGCAAACGCTTCCACAGAAGGATTGCAGGATCCAGAACCTTCCGGAGGCAGCTAGTACCTCATCAGGAGGAGTATAGAGAGGCCACTCTGACAAAAATGGAAAGAGGGAGAAGAATAAAGAGGGAGAGAAGTTACAAGAGCTGGAGAGGAAGACGAGGAGGATTCAGAAAGCAGGGCAGCTCCACGTGTCGCTGCCCTCACCGCAGCACCCACCTGGCACCACAGGGCCCATTCCTCAAAAAAAGCTTTTTGTGCCCTACAATTCGGTGGATATGTTTTGTGATATTTAAATTGTGAAATAACATGTACACAAATACATATTATTTTCAAATCAAACATTTGGCTTTCTGTCCAAATAGTATGGTATTTGATCCCTGAGAACTAACAATCACCTGAATTACATTTAAAAAAACCTTAGCGACATGCAAAGAATTCACGGACATTTATTTTTAAAAGAAAATATTTAATCCCCAAAGAGAAGTAGTTGGCCTCTAAATGTTTATGCCCACGTCAACGTTGACTAGGCCACACCTACAACCCTTTGTCAAACCACAAGCTAAAGCCAACAAGCAAACATGAACATTCATGGATCCGGCGAGGATTCAACAAATCCTCTCCAGTATTCAACAGGAGTTATCAAGTGCTGTGGTGTGCGTTCGCCATTGTGCATCATACCTCGCAAATGCAATAACATTTTAGAGAAAAAAATGCTACATTTCCAAGCTGGTTAAAAAAAAAAAGGTAGACTATTGTAGTAAAGTACCAAACCGCTTAATAACTTTGCGGGCAATGCTTTTGTTCAAACTCCTTACAATCCGTCGTACCCCACGAAGGGTCAAGGCAAGACAGGGGCCACTTCACACGCTGCTGCATGGAAAGTTTAGTGGTGCTTGTTTTTTCAGCAATTTTCTTAAGAGTTATGTGGCTATGCAGAAATAGACTTTCTGCTGTCACCATGACAACAGCCAGCCAATGTCCTGTGACGCGTTTGCAATAGTTCCTGTGTAACAGGGCAAGTCGACTCTTACGCGGTACAAACCGTGCCGTTTCTCCGTTCCACCTCATCATTAATTGCACTCACCTGGGGTCCTGAGTCTAAAATCAGTCGCTGATTAGACGTAGAGATTGAAGTGAAGGCAGTGGACTTGGCTCCAAGGCCCAGAGTTGAGTTTGAGGACAGAATATAAACTGCATTTTGACTAATGGCTTCCTCACAGGTATAATGAAGAGAGGGAAAGTACAGATCTGTCACGTGGTGTCAGGTTGAACACGTGGTCCGAACACGCTGTGGCTTCCGCATTTCACCTGACCTCTCTCCGAACTGAGGAGCAGGGAGCTACCACGATGACCGCCCAGGGAGACCGTGGCGCTCCAGAACTAAATGACCGGTTCCTCGCACCTAGCCGGCACTGGAATTCGATCTTGCAACCTTTAGGTTACTGGTCAGCTACTCTACCTGCTAGGCCACCTGTTGTGGGGAATCAGCAAAATATGGCAGCCCGGAGCAATTACTTCAGCCAACGTTTACCACTGCGGTCTGGTGCTTGAGCTGGTACAGAACAGTCCTCAAGTCGGGCTTTGCAGCTAATGCTTTAACTTTCTGGTCCCTAGTGACTATGTTCTGCCCGGGTTTCAACATGTATACCCACCGTCCCATCCCGTATGCAAGCCCCTTCCCCCCCATGCCCACACTCCGCTGTAGAGCCATCTGGATGCTTATGGCCACATCCCGGTCCCCGCAGCAGCTGGACTCTGACACTGTGAGGGCAAGGAGGAAGAGAGGGCGAACGTGCTTCATGACCAGAAAGGACCCCGCTGAAGTGTCTGCACGGGTGTCTGTGTAACTGCACATCCGAAAGGGCACTAGAAAGGATGGCATCTGTGTCTTTGTCTCTTCCCTCTCGCTCTCTCTGTACCACCTCCCTGCTTGCTTCTCCTTCTACACCCTCCAATCAGATCACATATTTATTTATTTCCCGATACATTTTGTTTCTGTTAATCCCTGTCAAATGTCGAACGAGGTAGAAAAATCCTAGGGCGAGAGGCTACGTTGCTGAATAATTTAACGGCTGGATTTCGCGGGAGTGCAGACTCTGGAAAATTACTCTTACTGAACGGAAGGCTAAATTGAAAGATCTTTGCTTGGAGGGTATGGCATTCCAGCAGGGTAAGATGTCGGACACAGCCAGGGGACCCACTTTGCCACACATCCTCCCAAGATTGGCAGTCGAAAACGTCACCCAGATGACACCCAGAAGATCGGCAAGCTTTAAAATGTTTCCGCCCACGGCTGTGCCTCTTCCGGTATCGGGGTCATAAAGAATGATGATCTGTGAGGGTCAGCGGGCTGCAGACACACAGGGTTACACTCCAGACACACAGGGTTAGACTCCAGACACACAGGGTTAGACTCCAGACACACAGGGTTAGACTCCAGACACACAGGGTTAGGGTTAGACTCCAGACACACAGGGTTAGGGTTAGACTCCAGACACACAGGGTTAGGGTTACACTCCAGACACACAGGGTTAGGGTTACACTCCAGACACACAGGGTTAGGGTTACACTCCAGACACACAGGGTTAGGGTTACACTCCAGACACACAGGGTTAGGGTTACACTCCAGACACACAGGGTTACACTCCAGACACA
>JACXGK010002549.1:0-53414 GCA_016801125.1 Novumbra hubbsi | reverse complement strand
CAGGTTGATCAAGCCCGGTTTGTGTGTAACAGCATTGGCAACAGTATCAGTAGTATTGAAACTCCATTCTGCCTATGGGACTTGTTCTCCGCCTCCAGCTTATAAAATCAACCAGGTTGATCAAGCCCGGTTTGTGTGTAACAGCATTGGCAACAGTATCAGTAGTATTGAAACTCCATTCTGCCTATGGGACTTGTTCACACAGAAACAACATATTTACATTTTGGCGCTTACAGTCAAATTCAAACCTAATCATCGTATGAGACCATGGGAATGCATGAATCTTGTTTTTAAGAGGACCAATTTCAATCCAGGCAGAGGATGACTTCTACTGAAAATGCCAAAGACGAATGATCAATTATACCCATGATCCCCAAACCTAACCACTAGTCCTTGCCTAAGTGAAAATACAGTAGTTGTACTGATTACATCATTGTGACCGACTCGGAAAGAAGAACCCTCCACTACCTCATTTGTACCAAGACCTTGTTTCCTTCACCCCAGACATTTCATTATATGTTAGTTGGTCCATCATTAAGACTCATTTACCTGATTCAGACAGATTTTTTTAATTAAATATTGTGTGGACTCCTTATTTGGGCGGGATGAGTAGTAACTGTGATTTATTTTTAGACAGATTTTCTTTATTTGGGTTCCTCTTTGCA
Organism: Novumbra hubbsi; assembly: GCA_016801125.1. Classification (NCBI taxonomy): domain Eukaryota; kingdom Metazoa; phylum Chordata; class Actinopteri; order Esociformes; family Umbridae; genus Novumbra; species Novumbra hubbsi. The sequence goes on along the minus strand of JACXGK010002549.1, from coordinate 52,749 downwards.
ATGCAATTTATTTCACATTGAGTAACTATTTTGGCCAATTCATTTACTAATCATAAAAATAAAGGCATCTTCACACCATTGATTTTAGGGGGAACCTCACTGGGGAAGATAAATTCATGTGAATAAGAATAATACTCTTTGCAAGTAATATCTTATGTCACCAAATCAATCTTAACCCAATGACCTCACCGTCCTGAGGTCTTGGCTCCACCCCTCTACCTAGACAAATCCTGAATTTAGCTGAATAGAAATACCTGCCTCACTTTAACTCCTGACACCAATAACCCCCCCCCCCCCCCCCCCCCCCCCCCCCCCCCCCCCCCCCCCCCCCCCCCCCCAGCCCACAGCGGCCTACTAGGCCACACCATGCAGTTTATAGAAGCTCCCTACATGGACACCTCTTCTGGAATAGCAACTGCCATATGATCACACTGATAGCTTTCCGAGACCCCATTTCTCACTCTCTTGCTCGTTTGCTCGCTCTCCTCAAGATCCTGCACACATAATTTCCCGTTCTCCGTAAGCGATGACTTGCCCCCTAATTCACCAGTTCATCTTTCAGGATCTAAGCACGAATAAAAGTCCCTCAAAACTTAGCTCTGGTTAATGCATCGAATGACTAAACAATCCTAGCTGCTGTCAGCATCAGGAAAACAACGTTGGATATGATAAGAGAGATGAATCTACTGTTATTTTCTGCAATAGATAATGTTGAAGATAGGAGGCTTTATTGGTCATGATTGGCTGTAGTAAAACAAGGACCCCCCCAAAAGCATAAATTGCCATTCATCCCTCTTTATCAGTGTGTTACCATGTTCACTGACCATGAGGTGGCATGAAAGGCCAATGGACAACTATGCATTAAGACCCTCAGAATGAAAGTGGAAGTGACATGCAAGTTTAGAGGACTAGAAAATAGCTGTTTGTTGATGCACTGGAAGATAAGTGACAGGAACTGATCAACATTGGTTTGAAGTGGCTCGATCGGGTCTGACAAATATCAATTTGGATAAATGTGTCAATTTACTGGTATTAAGAAACAATATTGTGTGAGCTCAAGTTATATATTGCAATTCCTTTAAGATGCTTACTGGACAGAGGATGACATAACAATACCTCTCTTTCTCTTTGACGCTGAGGTGGTCATCTTTGAACCACTAATGGAGGGGAGTAAAACAGGTCTGTTTCATTGAGAGATTAACACAACAATCAAGCACCTGGTGAAGGCTAAATGAAGAGCAGAGTTTAGAGACAGACAGATCTTTGGTTGTTAGGGACCATAGACCAGAGAAGAATGCTGACACACAGAGCTTGACAACCACCCAACAACCTGAGGTGTTATATCATCTGATCATCATCAGTCCAACCACCCAACAACCTGAGGTGTTATATCATCTGATCATCATCAGTCCAACCACCCAACAACCTGAGGTGTTATATCATCTGATCATCATCAGTCCAACCACCCAACAACCTGAGGTGTTATATCATCTGATCATCATCAGTCCCACACCTCTTCACTGTCTTGTACTATTGGTTGAAATACATAGTACTATAGTACAACACAGTGAAGAGGCGTGGGACAAAAATCTAATTTATTTTGGTGGATAAATAAAGTATGCTAAAACCAAATAGTAATGTTGACCACATTCTTAACGCTATTAACCACGTGGGTTCTGGGTATTGTGTGAACATCCTGAAACGTTCAATAAACTCCTTGGGTTTCTAGAAATCCTGGTTGGAGGATTCCGGATTTACAGTGTATGCCCTACTAACACCAGGATCTATCAAGCGAGATTTTGGACAAACCTGGTAAATCATAGATAATTAAAATAGATTTAGCAAAAATGGTTCTGGGTGCCGAGATTAATGCATTTCTACTGATCATTCTGTTAACACCACTGACAGTAAGCAGCCATGCAGTTGGCAGATGTTAATGAAGTCAATGTGCATAGACTTCTGTACACTTCTGTTATGGAATGTTTGGCCAGCATAGCCCCCACGGACCTGAACAGGACCTTTTGTCAGCTGGATGCACTCCTAAATCAATGTTTATCATGGTGGTTGTGATGCAGACACATTTTACTGGCCTGCATAGACACCCAGGTCAATATTTCTTTTTTTTGTTAACTAGAGCAGTCATTCCCAAACGTTATCTGTTGCAATACCAGTAACGGATGTTTGCCCGGCACAAGGTACCCCTGAAGAGGCCCTTCCTTGTGCATTCAACCAATAAGTTCATGGTCTTAGTTTTCTCAGGTTCCGGCTGGATAGGCAAAGTACCCTCCAAACTAGAGGTTATTCAGATGATTAACGGCTCCTATTGGAGGAGCCTAGACTGTCACAGCGCTCCAATAATGACCAGAGAATGATGAACAAGCAGAGCGCTTGCAGCAGCAATGGGATAGATGGGCTGTAGGGACATCATATAGCGCGTGAGGGGGCGGGTCAAGTATTAATAGGTCATTAGTCTATTTGGGGGCCTGAAACGCAACAAGCTCTCCTGCCTCATCTACGGCTCCGTCTTGGCGTTGCCATCTGTTGCTCTCACTCTATTGCGGTCATTGCAATACAGAAACTGTAAGACTTGCATTTGGGTCACCTATTTCGCCAAGATAGACTGTATGATAGCGTACCATACGAGCTGGGCATAAATGTGCAATTACAAATCAAACCCCAAATTCAAGCCAGTAAATGACCGAACGGTATTTAATTAAAATCGTGGAGTTTAAAACAGACTCAAGCAGAATCCTTTCACCCAGCCAGTAACACAATGTTACTGAGCAGGGAGCAAGCAATTATATAATCGACTGACCACTCATTCATATAAGTATTATAGACCATAAGATACATTTTTCTAAATGTAGTTTTCATAATGGTGTGCAAACTTGTTTGCGGGGTGCTAATATGACAACCTATATGTAATGCATATTACCTTGCGCTGCTGTTTCTCCCATGCGGGGTCCAACAGAAGGTCTCTGTCCCAATCATCCTCTTGACTGTAGATTTGCTCCGAAGTCATCATGTAGGTGCCGTATTGCACCTGCGTTTCGATTGCTGTCATTTCACTTTCTCCTTTGGGAGAGGCTTATCCCCCGACCTAATCAATTTAATGTGCACCTTTCAATTCAACATACACGCCCCGACCAGTCAACTCCTAAGCCCGCAAACTTGTAGGGACACTTAGTGGAAGAGAAAGCTGCGCGGCCGATCCCAGATTGCTGCCTATAGATGCTACTCCCACCGCACGAAGACGGCTCTCAACCCCTGGTCAGAGGTGACACACGTGACTGCAACCAGTTAAATACGGCTGGCTCGAGGTGGGGCTATTAACCACACACTAAAAAGGCTATAGGCGGAACTTCGATATCCAGAGGTGCATGTTCCAAGTAGTTTACGCCTCTTACAAATGAACACATTTGCTCGTAGTGTACGTCCGAGCTATCCACTTAATTACAGTACGGCTCGTTTCATTCGTCTTTTGATCTTAAATCTGCTCTGATCGAACAAAATACCAATTCAGTGAAAAGGACCAGAATTGGCTTGTGTCCAGAAGAATTACTGATACTGTAGTCATTTGCGCCAAGGCTGGGGTGCACTGCCGCCAAGGCTCGCTTCCCCCTTTGCAGCCATCGTTCAAAGCAAAACCTGTAGTGGAAGATTTGACAGTAATTGCCCATAGAAGCAATGCGCCCATTAAAAAGTAGGCAATCCACAACAAATGTGTTTTAATGTAATTTATTAAGTCTTACAAAGAACAGAGTACAATTGTCTGAGAATTGAGCAAATTTTGACAAAAATTTTAACATTGTTACTTAAGAATTCAGGTGACATCTTTCCAATACATTGTTATCCAACATGTCACCTGTGATGTACAGCATTCCCACTGGTTTGTAATGAGGCCTTGATCTTACTTACAATTCTTGCCCAAATCCGTAAGCTCAAAAAAAGAATTGAATATATTTTCAGGAGGTGCACAAAATGCACAAAGGATTGAGAAAGAGGGAACTGGATTTATTAGTATGTGATTGGTTCTGATTGTGCTGAATGTAAAAGGTAAAACAGGGAACATTGTCATAAACTGTGCACAGTGTATCATAGGCCGATGTAGTCTTGCACCTAGCCCACATTCATAGAAGTCTGAAACTCAGCAAACCAAAGTCTCCCCCCAAAATACCGTGGCCTTAGAGTATATAAAGCCCCATTCAGATCTTCTGTCCAACAATTGGCCAGACATCCGATCGGTTCAAAAACCAACTAAAAGACAAACATCTGAATCGGGCTGCCTGTTTCAACAGACCAAGAAATCAATCAGCGTAACATGATGGTTCCTGTTCAAGGTCACTGATGTGTTTTACGTTACTAAATAGGGAAAAGGTCATGGCGTAAGTTGTCCTCTTGACGTCCACATCTTCTAAGCGAATGCCGTGGTGGAATGCTTTGTCTAGGTCATGAGGGCCGGTAGGTCTAGTGGACGTTGTTTCGCCAACTGGAGGAGGGGAGGTGGGTGAATTTGAGCCGGTTGGTGGTGCATTTGTTACTCACCCAACATGCGGGGGACAGAGGTCGATAGCCCTACCTCCCCTCCGTTCATCTGGCCCTTAGGGTGCCACTGGGTCCTTAGCCGTTCAAAGCACAGCTGGAACACCTCAGTTTTGAGAGTGAATTCAAGTCTCGTGTCACTGGAAATACCTCAGAGAAATATGCCACAACACAAGCATACGCAACAAATCGAGCACAGCCTCATCTAGTCACCCTCAATCACAACATGATGGTTTTCCAGAAATGTCTCAGTACAGTACCCCCCCCCAAGAAAAGAAAATCTTTCAGGGATTCATTGGTAGACATTATGTCGTTGTAGTTCATTTCAATTTGGCTAAACAATTCATCACCAGATCCAAAAGAAAATAAAAATCCCAGACTACAGTAGGTGGTTGGTCTAATTCCCTGATGGAACATGGCATCAGAAAGAGCCATGGAAAGGTCGGACATTTCCAGACACCTAATCCAAAACCTGACGATGGGTCTGCGAAGGCTAGATAGTCTATGTGCCCGGTGGTGATAAATCCAACACTGAAACTCCAACGAGGGCAGAGCTGCCTCACTAAGCCGCTGGATATGGCCGGACACCTTCGGGCCCCTACGTTTATCGGACTTCCAGAATTACACATCTCAGAAATAACAGGATGGGGGGCCTCGTCGTGCAGGAGGAGGGGGTTGAATGAGGCAGGTGTGTGGTCGGAGTGCAGGCGTGGTCGTGGACTGAGGGCTTTACCTTGGTGGGGACTGCGTCCACGGCATTGCACGACTAACTCTCTTCCCCCGTCACACGCAACATGGCGTCCAGGGACCCAGGAGCCATTTTAGCTGTAATAATTAGCGAGAAGGGAAAATGTGGCTGGAAGAGCAGTAAGAGTAACAAAGTCATGCACTACAGTCTTTAACATTACAAAAAAGCCATTAAGGAATGTGTTTGTGTTTGCAAAAAGCAGGTGTCGCGTGCATGTTACCATCGGAACCAGAGTCAATGAGACATGGACAGACTTGAAAATCGATCCGTAACCATCCAACCACCACATCAAACCTGAAGCAACAGGGCTACAGAAATTACTCTAGATATATTCTGCTGATGAAGTTAAAGGTCTTTGTAACACGTGGCATAAACATCTCAACCACACGTTGACATGAGGGTTAAATGCAGCCCAACAGAGACCATGACGAAATGATCTTGCCGTAGTTCACAGGTATGAGGACAACTTAAGTGAAAGCAGCAACTTTGTCTTTGAACAAAGTGCCTCCTTTTAGACCGGCAACAGTGAAACAATTAGTTAACCCTTTGTAGAAACATGGAATCGATTTAATTGCCAGTTTAATCGCATGTCTTACACAGTATTTTCAGAAACTATTCAGAACCCTTTTCTTTCTCCATATTATGTTAGACTTAATCCCCAATAGAACAAGCTTTGTGCGATCATTCTACACACAGTCAAAATAACAAAGGGGAAAAACACATTAGAAATGTGTGACAATTTATTGAAGAAAGCAAATGTTTATGTCTTCAGCCATCAATACTGCCATACACAGCTTTGACTCTTCTTGATTTTTTTCTCCACCAGTTTTGCACACCTGGATTAGGGCAGTTTCTCCCCATTGTCCTAGGCAGAACCTATCAAGCTCTGGAAGATCGGATGGGGAGTGCCAGTGAACAACGACCTTCAGGTCTCCCAATAGATGTTTAATAGGTTTCTACTTCAGGGCTTTTGCTGGGCCACTTTTACAGACTTGTCCGGAAGCCACACAGCATAACCTTGGCTATGTTTTAGGTCATGGCGCACTAAAAGATTATTCTGCACAAAATATCAGGTTCTAAGCATCTGAATCAGATTTTCTTCAAGGATTCTCCTAGATCCTGCTGCTGAAAATGTATTACGCTTCCACCCCCATGCTTCACCGTAAGGATGGTATACCTCAGGTTATAGCTAAATTGGTTGCAATAAACCAGAGAATTGCTTTTCTCATATTCTTAGATATTTCAGGCTGCATGTCATAGGACTTACGCAGCAATAGCTTCTGTCTAACCTCTCTAACATAAAGGGCTGATTGATGTAGTGCAGCAGAGATGGTTGTCTTTCTGCCAAGTTTTTCAATCTCTGTATATACGCAATGAAGTGATGTTAGAGTGGCCATTAGGCTTGGTTTGTTGAAAACTGTCTGCTCTAGGAAGAGTTTAGAGGTTCGTAACTTCATCCTGCGTTCTCTAGATTCTTTAGCAAATTCTGCATAACCTTTAGGAGATCATTGCATCTAAAACAAAACCTTTAGGAGACCATCGCTTCCAAAACATAAATCTAATCTCAAAGGTTTGCAGAGCGTTCCTAAAACCTGGTTTAGGCTTTGACATGAACCTGAAAACATACACTGGGTGCTTATATGAATCAACCCATTGACTTTGCTGTAGGTAGACTCCTATCAAATGCTACAGACACCTCAAAGATTTGGAGTGACAGAGGGTCTGAATACTTATGTACATAAGATAACTCGGTTTTACATTGTCATTCAATTGGCAACACATTTCTAAAAGCCTGCTTCCCTAGTATCAATATGGGGTATTGGGTGAAGATCGATGGCAAAAAAGTCTATAACAAAATGTGGAGAAAGCAAAGGAGTCGTAAAATATTTTCTGAAGGCACTGTATGTAAACCGCTTGGGATAACATTTATTTTTATATAGAATAAAAAAAACACTTGCATGGTGTCCTTTTATTCTCAAACCAAATTGTTCCTGCTTTTATTAAGCTTGAGAAGCTTAACACTTCAATAGGTTACAAATTGAATAAAAAAAAATGAATATGCTCTGTTCAAATCTAGGGAGCCTAATGGCTGCACATTCTATTTTAGACAATTAAGGAATCTGATGGTCCAATTGAAGTAAATATCCTCACAGAATAGAACTACAACTATCGCACAGGAAGTTCACTTCAACCAACAGAAAACAAAGAAAAAGTAAAATGTAATTTTCTGTTTTTGTCCCCTTTACACAATGAAACCACACAATGTACCGTGAGAAAAGCCCACTAGTTTGTGTCCTTTGGAGAATAGGCCAAGTGCCAAATGGCACTTCAGGCCTCAGATCCTGAAAGGCATGCTTGAACGAAGCCACCGACGGACCGTTCCACAACCCCATTTTACGTCAGGACCAAATGCAGGTCCAACCAATAAAAAGTCACCAGGATTGTGTTCGTAATAATACTACAGGAGGAAAGAATTCATAAATCTGTGGTAAAAAAATAAAAAAAAACAAGTTCCCCAAGACAATGCATGTTTAAAGTTTGTTGGCCTGTCTATCTGAGATGTTCAAGCAGAACTAACTAGAGGTCAAGAGAGACACGAGGTCCTACATTCCCAGAGACTGGCTGGGTAGAAGGAAAGAGTTTGTTTTTTGCTTATCACGCCAGTGGAGACTTGACATTTTGTTGCAGTAAAGCGCCTGAGTCTTTCCCAAAGCCCCACAACGTTTGGAGAGAAAGTCTGATGACTGAGGTGTGTTTGTGTGGCTGTGTGTTCCTGTGAGTTTTAAAAAGTGAAGGCATCATGCTTTAGTTGTTCTCCTAGAGTGTCTAAATGTCCACACATACATCCACTCACTCACACTGGTCCTCGTGTCCAAATTAGGTGATGTAAACCTACTTGGGTCATTGCTTCAAACCTTTTCAAACACAAGCTCTAAACGAAATAACAATTTTATTGACCAAAGACCTACATATGCCGGAACATCTTGGAACATTGTCTTTTGATATGAAGTCTTTGTAGAGGCAATACAAATTATGAAACCAAATCTGGCCAATGGAAAATTAAAGCTCTCATTTCTATGACATCAGTGAACTAAAGGCTCGCTTTGACGATAGAGGCAAAAGCCTGCTAACAAAACCCATGGATTGATTCGGGAGCATCCTTTCTACGCTCAAATATATACACATTTATTTTACAAAATATTTCTGCTAGGTATATAACAAGGCACTCCTCTGGTATGAATGAATGTTCTCGCAAATTTGACAATTTATGTTTTCCTAAAATAAGGGAATGGATACAGAAGTAAGAGCGCCGCTTATGCAACATCAAATCACTTACTCCAATAAAAACATCCCAAAACAGGTTACTGTATTGTGGGGGGAAGCTTCCTCGTCAAAACACACCAGACCTAGCCGGGGCAAGTAGTCAGAGATGTGTTCAGAAAGGAAAGGCATTCAAACAGTGGGCAGGGAGCATAAATGAGCAAACTTGCAGCGATGCACATTCGGACCAGAACTACTCTCACACATACAGCACTCAAAACACACACACGTCAATCTAACGTGTTATCGGTAAGGGGGCTCGGGCATGTGGAGATGCGAGTAGTCAGGGCGGTGGAGGAGGGGCTCCTTGTGTGATGGAGGCGGGTCATACGCTCTAGGTGGGGCGTAGGCGGAAGACGCTGCCAGGTGGAGGTTCTCCGCCGGGGGCGGGGCCTGCATAGGCATCTGGTGGGAGGCCATCTGGGTCGTGGGTGGTGGCGGCGGGTAGCCGTACTGGTACTGCTGGTACTGCTGCTGGTACTGCTGGTACTGTTGGTACTGCTGGACCTGCTGATAATACTCCGCATAGCATCTGGGAATAAAACGCAAACACGGTAAGTTAGACTGAGATCGTGAGGACGTCGACACCGTCAATTCCCCCCGGGGCGCGGCGTCACCTGGCGATGGGGTCCCCGTCCACGGCAGCTGGGTCCTCGGGTCGCCCGGGTGGCGTGGGAAGCAGGGCGCGGCGCTTGGGCCGAGGCTGGGGGAAGGCCTGGGGCACGGGGTCGGGCAGCAGCGGCGTGGAGCGCCGGACCGGGCTGCGGTCCCGGTCTCCAGACTTGTTCCCCGCCTGCTGCTCCGCTAGAACCTGCTGGCCCTGCTGGAAGAAGCGGGCCCGCGCCGCCTCAAAGATGGCCTGGGCCGTGGCGTCCGTGCCGTAGGCCGAGCCGGAGCCGTACCCGCCGTAGGCCTGGTCCACAGACGCCTGGCCCGGCGGACCCTCGCCGGGCGCCTGCTCGTACTGGCTGTCGTAACCCGCCGCGTCCGAGGCGCCCGAATTCTGATACCCGGCCTGCTTGCTCATGGAGTCCAACACCTGGTCGGCGACGGAGCCGTAGACCTGGCTGGCCAGGGCGCCGTACACGGCAGGGCTCACCGGCGTGCCGTCCGAGCCGCTGGCGGAGGTCATGCCCTTGAGGGCGGCGTAGGTGGGATCGAAGCTGGTGGTGTTGTAGACGGAGTTGTGGAGACTCTGCTGCACCTGCAGGGGGAGGCCCGCCGCCGCGGCGACCGCAGCCGCCAGCACGGCCGCCTGGCTCTGGTGGTGCTCCATGTGGGGCTTGATGGAGGGGGAGTCCGAGGCGTAGTGACTCATGATGGGCACCTTGGCCGTGGTGGTGGTGGGCTTACTGGGTTGCACCTTGGACAGCTCCACGGAGAGCGGCCGGCCCTTGAAGGTGGTGCCGTGGAGAGCCTCGATAGCCACCAGGGCGTCCTCCTTGCGCTCCATGTGCACAAAGGCGTAGCCCGCCGAGGAGGAGAGCCTCGCTGCGATGAAGCACAGGGAGAGACGGCCATCAGCGGATTCATCAAACGGCAGAGGAGAGCGCGTTAATGACAGGAAAGAATTGTCAACAGGTACCAAATAAAACGTTTGACAGGAGAAGCTAACCCTCACGCAGAGTTCGCCCTAACCCTCACGCAGAGCTAACCTCATCACATTAAGATCTCCACAGGCTGGCAAAAGGGCACAGTGATGATCTTAAAACGACACTACAACACCAATCCACCAACCGCAAAGTGAACTAGTGAAACAAAGTAAACCATCAACTAGTAAAGAATAGGATGGATACAGCCATTTTGTACTCGAGGAATAAAAAGGTATAGCTTTAATAGTCAAAATATCTTACTGTGAAAATATTTGCATGATTCCTTTTAATGTGGATTAAAACCAATGTACAAGCGCACAAGAGACGCATTTGAACGATATACAGAATGTATTCCTGCCTGCATCACTTTATAGGAAAAACCCACATGGCTCACCTTTGACCTTGTCACACTCCAGAACTTTCCCAAAGGTCTGAAAAAGCTCTTGCAGGTCCTCAGCAGAACACATGGCACTCAGGTTGCCCACAAACACCTTGGTGGAATGCAAGGGCCGTCCGCGTGACTCTTCAACCACCAGGTTGCGCCCCCGAAACTCCCGTCCATTCAGATCTCGTATGGCTCGATCGGCTGCGCCTTCTCCTTGAAGATGGATGAAGGCAAACTGCCGGAGGACACTGCAGGTCACCACCTGTCCGTATGGCGCAAAGAGCTGCAAGAGGTCCTCTTGAGAGGTGTCCAATGCCAGATTACCCACAAAGAGCTTTATAGCATTGTTATTATCGGTTGACTCCATGGCTAATACACCTGGGGGGGGGAATACACAAGAAGTCAGTGGTCTGCCTAACTTTACTGATCGCTTCAAGACAACTGGGAACTCTGATAAGTGTTAAAAAAAAAGCTCTGCTAGAACCACCGCAAACCAGTAACTACGAAACAAACGTATGATCTCTGGACCTATACGCAAAATATCCTCATTGGTTGCAGTTTTGTCTGTCAACAGTTAGGAGTGTTATTGTGCCACTGTTAATAATGAGAAGGGTTATTTTGTTCCTTTCATCTCAAAGCACGCGGCTAGTATAAAGTCGTTCCTCCGATCACTTCAACATGTCGTCATGGCTTGTCTTCCAGCTAAACAGAAATGAAAGTGGTCGTCTATAACAAACCGACTGAACTATAGAACCGGGCTTGATAATATATGAAGTAGTTTACAATACGACGTCGAAGATGGCAATGCTTCCGTTATGTAAAATTAAAACGTAGCTAACGCGTTGCTAGCTAAATGCTAAATAACCTAGCCCCCTCCAACCCCCCTTCTAGTCGAGGTGGCAGCAATTGGCCAACACGACCGTACAAAAGGTCGAGAAACACGGCAGAATTCGGATTACTCAAAATTGCAGGAGATTGATTCTTTAATAATATGAATAAACCGACGTGTAGTCAAAGATTTAACCTGCCTCACTAGATCTAGCTAAAATGTAAATTGGGCGCGGATTGGAGTTCCCGTTAGCTAGCTGACAACAGTAGCTAAGCTAACATTAGCGATGATGTAAATAATATTCACACGCATTATAATTACATGTAAGCGCTACTATTTACAGAATAATGCACCTCTTAACATCACATTGTGCATTTATAGGAGTTGCCTAGTTAATAACAATAATTATGTTTTACTCAAACAAAAATGCTAAGCACAGTGTGACTCCATCTTACCTAACGCGGTGCAATATTTTCAATGACCACATCCGGTTCCGATCTTTGAGCGAGTGACGTCTGACATTTCCAACCTTTTTTAGTCTTTGGTGGCGTTCGATCAAATCAAAACCGTATCACATGAAACTCGTGTGACTGACTGATGTGTAGAACCATGAGCCGTTTTTGCTGTTATCCTCGATGTAAGATGATATGTAGACGAGTCAGAAGCAGACGTCTCCTTCAGTCGTTTTAGTATCTTAAACACAGCCTTGTTTTCAACAAGACAGTATAACTATGTGATCTCTGATCACCTGTCTACCGTTCACATTGAGGTTATCAATAAATGTTTTCTACTGTGTCACTATTTATATTGTTTCAATGTTTTAACCAGTACTTAATATAAGATATATCATGTTAACTAAAATAATTTACACTTAACGCTAACCTTAGCAAAAAGTATTATATATAAATAAGGTAACTTTTAAAAAGTAGTTCCCCTATTGTAAATCTACGATGCCTTAGAACAAATTAAATATCATTTTGGGATCAGTGCATAATATATTAGAGAGTCTGTTAAACACAAAAGGAATATTTCACTCATAAAACTGTGTGATTCTAGTACATGGCAACAAACGCATTAATTACTTTAAACAATCAACATTGGCATTTACTACCAGCAAAGTACTGCAAAATATATGAAAATATGAAAAATTCTGTATTCTTGTAAAAAACTATGTTTACCGGGTCTAACAGTGTCCCGTGCAAAAGCATTTCCTGCCAATTGAAAAACATTAACATTTTAAAAGAGCAATATATGTTTATTTAGAATGTAAAATGATTATCTAACAATGGGGATGAAACTCAGAAGTTAATTAATCATTTACGGAGATTAAGTGTCTATAGCTCTCTTTCAGACAGAATAAGTGATTCATGTTAATTCTGTGTGGGTGGCAAGTTTCTCAACAGCAGTAATGTATGTTTTCAAGGATTTTCACAACGTGGTGACGGGCGCATGCGTATTTAGCATTGTTTCAGGTTTGTTTCTGTCCGAAGTATTAATGGAAAATGTACGGAAGAGACAGAGAAGTGCGAGAAGTTAACTTCTGAATCACAGCTTCGCAGCTTTTTGCCACAGTCCGGGGCAGGCAGCGAGAAAATGGCAAGTCAAGAGTTCTAGGATCTATTACAGTTTTCTATGAAGTACAACTTTCATTGAAATTTGGAAATACAGCAAACAAATGGAATTTACTGCGGGTTGTTGCTCAATCTCTGTCACATTTTGAAGGACCACAATGGATCGGGGGATCAAGGTAAATTCTGACATTTATTGAGTTATAGTACAAACCATTAACAGTGATTTTTTTCTCTTTAATCCTGAGACCTAACACTCACACTTAACTAAAACTATGCAAAAGGGATACATCAAGGAAGTAAGCGGTGTAGGTACGGAGCAGAACGTGTCAATAGATACGTGTGGAAACAAGTAGGCTACGCTGGAGGCCCATGCCCAGAAATGTTGTAATTGTAATTTATTTTATTGTAGAAAAGCTGTATTTCTTTGGTTATGATTTCATTTTAAAAGTGAACGGTTAATTATGCCTTACATTTTTAACACTGGTTACTTAAAGTAAATAAACAGTATACCTTATAATAAACCAGTTATAGATTACTTTTATCTTAGTAATAGATTCATGCTCTGAAAAGTCACTGTTATTTACTATCAACAAAGTTCATTATCAGTATCTCAAATTTGTTCTCAACATTTTACTCGCATTTTAATAAATGACGAATTAAGATATTGTCTTAAATTATGTACTAGTAACTTTCAATTGTTTGCAGAGTTATATTGGAATTATTCATACTGCCCAGTAGGTTCAGACAGTGTTTTTCAGTGCTTGTGTCTTCCAGCCTTCCAGGTCTAGACATGCCAAGTTTTTATTCCACCTCCATCTTTTCTCACAAATAATGGGCTTGTGGTTGTCTTATGGAGCAGAAACCTAACCCTAGGGGGAAGGAATAGACATCCTGTCATTTTCTGTAATAACAGCCTGTGTATATAACTGCCTTGTCAAAAAAAACTTGGACTAACCTTCTCATATGCAATTGGTATAAAGAGCTTACAGAAAATTATACTTCAGTCTCTCTCAGCAAGTACACTGTTGATGATAGGTTCCTTAGATTATGCATTCTTTAGAACGCCCTCACAAGCCTGGTGCTGAATCTTAATCTGATGACATACAACTCCAGATTAGTCAGTGAGAGGAAGGAATAGGTGTTGGGAGTTTCCCAAAAATTATGGAGAAACCTTGGTCAGCACAGAAAATAGGGCACATGATATGATTAATACTTTAACCAGAAATGGACAGGAAGGATTTGGACTGGATGTCTGAGAGAGAGAACAGAATAGGAAGCTTATTGCAACATTGTTGCAATAAGACCTTCAAGACTATCCCATAAACCCACTGTTTTGGCTGTAAGAACTCAAATCGTCCTTGTATGCCAGCTAAACAAAATGTTTTTTATACATCTGCCTAGGCTGAAATCTACAAACTTCATTCTGTTTGGGAACAAATTGTGCTTGATAAACTACAGCATAGAATGTCATTAGGCTTTTCTCCATTACCATGGTAGGGACTGGCGTGAACATCGAATTAACAATCTTTGTTAAATCTTCAATAGAGGCCATCTCCATTTTCAAAGAGTCCATTCTATTATTTTACCACCTGGAAAGAAATTGAAAGGTTTGCTACAGCCACCTGCACATTGCTGCCTGAAGAGTTATAAAGCTAAAGTTGCTGATTAGCTGCAACCTGTAGTTATGGTAGACCTGCCGGCGAGTAGAATTCATTTGATGATCTGTATCCCTAACAAAATCCCACCCCATTGACTACATAAAAATGGTGTGCTGCCCATCTACTCTTATAAGCACACGGACAGCACAGTGCCTAGATGCCATACGCAGCTGTGCTGTATTGCTGTATGTCTATCCCACAGGTGCAGGAGGACCCCGTGTATGATTTCCCGGAGCCAGCAGGGGAGTCGCTGGGGAAGAGACGGGCTTGTCCTCTGCGTGGCTCCCTGAAGAACATCAGTGTACTGGACCGCCTCCTGCTCACGCATTCTGTCTGGCTGCAGCTTTCCATCAACTCTGCTACCGCTCTGCACATCCTGCATCGGGAGCCCCCTGGGGTGAGACGCATTCAAGCCACACACGCACTGGAGCACATGCACGCACTGACATCCACGCGCTCACATCCACATGTGCTTACATCCACACACACACATCCTCACACACACATCCTCACATCCACACACACTCACATCCACACGCTCACATCCACACACACACAACCTCACATCCACACACTCACAACCATGCGCTCACATCCTCACACGCTCACGTCCTCACATGCTCACAACCTCACACGCTCAAATCCTCACTCGCTCACATCCAATCGCACGTCAACGCACGCTCACATCCTCACGTGCTTACATCCACACACACACATCCTCACATCCACACACACTCACATCCACGCGCTCACGCGCTCACATCCTCACACGCTCACATCCACATGTGCTTACATCCACACACTCACATCTTCACTCGCTCACATTCACACACACGCACGTCAACACACGCTCACATCCTCATGTGCTTACATCCACGCACACACATCCTCACATCCACACGTGCTCACATCCTCACACGCTCACATCCTCACGCGCTCACATCCACACACACGCACGTCAACACACGCTCACATCCACACGTGCACATATCCACATGCGAAACATAACCTGAATATCTTTGTATCTCTCCGCAGACCTTCCTGGTGCGCAAGTCTAACACGTTGCAGAAGAAAGTGTTGTGTGTCCGGCTCACGGATGACAGCGTCCCCTCATTTGTCAAACAGTTTTGTATCCGCGAAGGGGACTCCAGTGAGTTATAAAAGAATGTGTGTTCTACCCATTGATATGAACGATGAGGGTGTTCCACTAACGGCCTTATTCTTGCTTCCCTGTCTCCCTCACATTTGCAGCCTTCTCTTTGGAGAGAGCAGCTCTTAGTTTTCCTGACCTTTGCCGGCTCATCGCCTTCTACTGTGTTAGTCGGTATGTTCTACTTCCCAAGCTCGCCTTTTAGTCTGCCTCAGAGAAAAATACGTTCAGGACTTACAGTCAACTGGAGACAACTCATATTATCCCCCTAGATCAAAATTAACTCTTGTACATTATCAGTAAAGCAAATCAAACAAAAACAAATAAAACAAAACTTGTTCTGTCAATCTCAGGGATGTAAAATGTTTGTGCCATCTAACTCCAAGATGTAAAACCCCGGATCTCTCTATTTCAGGGATGTAAAACATCTCTGCTGTTTATTTCAGGGATGTTAAACCTCTGTGCCGTCTATTTCAGGGATGAAAACACTCTGTGCCATCTATTTCTGGGATGTAAACACTCGGTGTCGTCTATTTTGGGGGTGGAAACACTCTGTGTCGTCTATTTTGGAGACGTAAACACTCTGTGCCGTCTATTTCAGGGATTTAAACACTCTGTGCCGTCTATTTCAGGGATGTAAACACTCTGTGCCGTCTATTTTGGAGACGTAAACACTCTGTGCCTTCTATTTTGTGGATGTAAACACTGTGCCATCTATTTCAGGGATGTAAACACTTTGTGCCTTCTATTTTGGGGATGTAAACACTATGCCGTCGATTTCTGGGATGTAAACACTTTGCCGTCTATTTCAAGGTGTAAACATTGTGCCGTCTATTTCTGGGATGTAAACACTCTGTGCCATCTATTTCTGGGATGTAAACACTCTGTGCCGTCTGTTTCGGGGATGTAAATCACTCTGTGCCATATATTTTGTGGGTGTTAACACTCGCTGCCGTCTGTTTCGGGGATGTAAACTCGGTGCCGTCTGTTTCGGGGATGTAAACACTCTGTGCCGTCTGTTTCGGGGATGTAAACACTCTGTGCCGTTTCAGGGATGTGTTGCCCTTCCCCCTACAGCTCCCAGAAGCCATCGTCAAGGCTTCATCTCACAAACAGCTGGAGTCCATCTCTCACATGGGCGTAGGTAGGTACCGTAGGTACCGGCTCCCAGGTCTAATCAACTAAGGCCTTGGCAGTTGTTGTAACTCTAACTGCCGTTGTGTACCATTCACACAGCTCTTCAAGGATAGCCTGGAGGATGTTTTCAAACCGAAATAGTATTCTGTTTTTCTCACTCAGAGTTCTGGAGCTCCCCGCTGAACTTCAGAGGTCCACGCAATGAGCCCCCACCAGCAGAGGAGCTGCCTAGCTCAACCTCAATGGACTGTGCCACAACCCAGGAGAGCCCCACCCTCTTCCAGGAGTTCTGCCCCATCCAAACCCGCAGCCCCAGGGAGTTGAACTGCGGGCCGGCAGGCCAAGGTGCCCTCTGTTTCATCAACCCACTTTTCCCCCAGTCAGAGCCCAAATTGCACAGACGGCAGCACTTCAAGCACAGCATCAAGGTGCGCGTCTCCACTGAGAACTCCAGTCCCTTGTCTCCGCCCGTCGCACCACCCCCACCCCCACCCCTGGAGGCCAAGAGGAAGGGTAAGAAGACCCAGGAGTCGGGTGAAGCAGTGGAGGCCAGAGGGACGGGGGCCAACCTGAAGGCCTCAGACTACTCGCAGCCATGCCTGGTTCTTCCAAACCTTCCGAGGAAGACCAGGGGCATACCCACGCTGTCTCCCACCGTAGAGGACGACTACCATGTGCCTGTCGGTCTCCTGCCACGACCAGACCAGGAGAAAGGAGCTGAGAAGGAGGGAGTGAGTGAGGAGGTGGGTCTCCTGTCAGGAATAGCCCAGGAGAAAGGAGCTGAGGGAGTGATCGAGGAGGTGGGTCTCCCACCAGGACTAACCCAGGAGAACGAAAGTGAGGAGGGTGTGCGTGAGGAGGAGGTGGGTCTCCTGCTGGAGCAGAAATGCGCCCCCTCCCTTAGCGAGCTGGATAGCAGCAGTTCCCTCAGCAGCCTGGAGGAGACCGAGGAGAGCTCAGAACGACCCCCCCTCACCAGAGGCGCCAGTAACCCCTCAACCATGGGCACCTCGCGCCCTCGCCAGCCTTTCTCCGCCCTGCGCCAACTGAGTGCAGCATTCGTGTCCTTCTTTGTGCCAGAGAAGCGTGTGGCTAGGCTGGTGGAGGACCTGTCCCGTGACAGGAGGACTGCATTTGGTGCCCTGGTTCAGGAATTCCTCAGTCATCAGCGGGAGGCCGTGAATCCACAGTGCCTAAGGTCTGCGGTGGATCTACTGCAGGGCATACGCCTCTTCCTCACCCAGGCAAAGGCCTTCCTGCTGGACTGTGGGGAACTTGAGCCCCCCATTGAGACCATGGTGCCAGATGATGAGAAAGGTACAGGAGCACATGGTTTCAAACGGGACCACTGCTACCATGTTTCATCGTACTGTTGATAATATCTTAATGTGTTCGTGTGCAGACCTGGTGCTGGAGAAAGCCATGTTCCGCTGTGTGCTAAAACCTCTGAAGGGACTGATAGACCGGACATTGAAAGATCTGCACGAGCGAGACGGCTCCAGCCAGAATATGGCAGAGTGCCTGGCCGGGGCCCGAGGAAAGGCCCCGTTGGACTGTTTTGCCGTGCGGGTGGGAGTGCCGGACGGTGCCGGTGTGGAGAAGGTCTGTCGGAAGTTAGACCTCATGAGTCGGGCCTACTCTCCCATCGATAAGGTCATGCTGCTTCTGCAGGTCTGCAAGCTCATCTATAAAGCCATGGCTGAAAACTCAGGTGAGGTGCTTTTTTTTATGAGAATGTGGTTAAAGAATAAACGTTACCGCCTGCCTATCCCTGTTATTTTCATGGCTTGTGTCAAAATGGTGGCCTTGTCTTGTTTTCACCGTGAGAAGGCCAGGAGTTCGGGGCAGATGACTTCCTTCCAGCCCTGTCCTTCGTCCTGGTACAGTGCAACATGCCAGAATTAATGATAGAGGTGGAGTACATGATGGAGCTGCTGGAGTCTTCATATCTGACAGGGGAGGGTAAGGCCTTGACTACAGAGCCGTGTAGGTCAGATGGCAGAGCATGGCGCTGGAAGCGGGATATCTGGATCTATTTTCACTAGTTGCCAATATGAAGATTTGTGCGGTCACTTCCGTATGCTGCTCTAAAAGACTGAAATGTTCACAGGGCTAGTGGTTTTAATGTTTTTTAATTTTTTAAACAGTATCTCATCACTATCCAACATATGGCAATGTCGGTCCTATGTTTGTGCCAGGTGGATACTACCTGACCAGTGTGTATGCCAGTCTGTACCTGATCCAGAGCCAGTCTGAAGCGGTACCCTCTGGCGGACTGACCCGGGAGGCCAGAGACTCCCTGAAAACCTGGAGCCGGCGACGAAGCAGCCAAGCTCAGAACCAGAAGAACCCACAACAGCACCTGGTACTATTCCATTCATTTACTACCACCGTCACGGTTCCACAAATAGCAAGAAAACAGAACTGAAATGATGACAATCGTCACACATGACATAGAAGTGCGTACCACACCGTTCCTGTCTGGACTCTAATTAAACTTAAACTAATATGAACCGTTTGTGTTGCAGAGGTGTGTCAGGGTTCTGTTTCAAGATGGAGAACAAAGCTTGAGGAAAACCCTACAGTGGAAGGTAGGGGATACTGTGGAGACCCTGACAGAGCTCTGTTCTGCTAAATTTGGGGTGGACAACCCACAACTACACAAATTGTACTGGCGAAAAGAAGGGAAGCTTCAAGCCTGCCCTCCCCAGGCCCAGATTCAGGACATATTGGGTCAATGCAGCAGTCCAACACCACTCATATACCAGCAAGCCAACCAGGACCAACTCAAGACTTACAAACTAGCTAGAGGGGAGGCTGTGGACCTAGTGGAATAACTTCCCCAGTCTTGACTGCCGGAATGACTTGCTATTGTGTTATATTTTAAATACCCTATTGAGCATTTCAGTGCTGAGATCTCAAATAAGACATTGTGTGTTACAATTTAGAAGTGGACATGTGCAACATTTTAGTATTCATATCTTTAAAGTTCCATTTAATAATTGCAATAAAAACCTTTATTTATTTTGAATCAAATTTATTTATTGTATCGGCCATTTGTTACCAACCAAACCAGGAGAAAATGGACAGTCCTGTGGACCCTATTACAATGCCTTGCCTTAGAAAATATCACAACAGTGGCTTTTATTTCCCTGATCACAGAGGACAATGACCTTATCCTATGATATGTGTTGTTGAAAGGAGTCCTTCAATGAAGAACTTTGTCAATGTGTTGTAGACGAGCAGTGTCAACATTAAAGATGAATAGGAGATTTGAATTGGAATGACTGATTAGTTCATGGTGAACCGTGAATGCTTCCCTTAAAACAGTTATTCTCTATCATCTAGCTTGGTTTCAAACAAACTCCCAACTCCAACCGTTAATAACCTTGAAATCCTTTAGCAGGAGTTGGCAAAAACCCGTTCCAGTCCAACGCGTTACAGGGCCATTAACACCCCTGAGGGCCCCCTCGTCTCCACGTACATCGAGACAACACTGCTTGCCATTGTGCAGAGAAACATAAAACATGTAGAAAAACCTCTGAATAGTAACACTTCAAACAATTAGCAGTTACTTAAACAAAATATGCATAAAAGAATGTGTAGAAAAGGTTGAGGTAAAAAGCAATCCGCTCCTTTCCCCAGGAAGTTTATTTTTGTGACGGCTAATCTTTATAACCTACGGGTCACCTCCTGAACGCTTACATGCACAATAACAAACAATGCTGTTGAAATGAGCACGGGATGAAATGATTGGCTGACCTCGGACAGAAGTGGCGGAGTCCTAACGGTGAGGGAACACAGAGCTGCATCATGGTCGGGGCTTAAACTACTTTTGAAACTGCCTCGGGGCTAAACATCAAGTCTCAGCAATCACAGCCATAACCACCTGTGCATTCCACTTGCAACTTATTCGTAAACGCATTCGACGGTGCACTGAAAGATCAGTTCCTGTGACAGGTCCAGGCCAGGTGGTGTGTCTCGGGCATGGGCAGGGCAGGAGTATGTCTGGGTCCAAGTGCAGTGTTGATGGAGGCCCTGCGCTGTTCACTCAGCACCAGCAGGGGGCGTCCCTCTCGGTTAGCTCTAAAAGCTTGGCCTCCACTTCTTCGGCGTCGTCCGGAAAGCGTTGGGTGAAGGAGCGGATGAGTCCGGCTGCGCTGCCCTCGTACTCGACCAGATCCACCCTTTCCCCTGCATCAGAACATTCACACACACACGTTTTATTATTGGAATGCCAATGAGATATGCAGAAGAAGACTCGTTTCGGATTTCTAAGTAATAGGGCGCCTACCAATCTAGAGCAATTTACAAATACAAGTTCTATTAAAAAATAAACTATTATTATCAATATATTGCTATACCGTGGGAATGTAGGTGAATAGCCAAAAGCAGAGATCTCAAGGAGACTTCCATATTAAAATTCTCAAGCAGAGCTTCTAAAATGAATGGCTCATCCAAACACTACTGATAAATAACTGTGCAGACATGCGGTGTTTGCGAGCTGTGAACGCAGCAAACGGCACCGTGAATATTTAGGCCACACGAGGGCTGAGGAGGCTGGGAAATTCCAGCTGCTTCTGTAAAGGTTGTTAAGTCTTGGCCTTAGGACAGTGGGAGACCGACCTTTGACCCTGGTGTTGGCCTGAACGAACATCTTGCGAGCCTCTTTGCGCAGGAGGACAGTCTCTCGCAGGCTCAGGAAGTTGTGGGCGCCGCCGTCGGACACGGTGGAGTACCCCTTATACAGGGCTCGGCCTCCCTCTACATCTGCCGTGGACTTGATCACCTGCAGGGTGAAGACGACCCAGAGGTCAGACAGCAGACCTGACTGCCAGGAGAGACGACTCGCATCCCCGCAATCCCAGCAATGACCGACAGGCTTTTGTACACTTTAAAAACCGTGCCTGTAGTTTGCAGAGAAACCTCCCGATAGCAGCCTTGCCCACGGTGTGGATCTTGCTGCGGTCCAGTGTGATGAGGGCATCCGGGCGCCCGTCCTTCCCAGTGCTCTCCTTCAGGGTCACCAGCCCCTCGCCAGCCTCCAGGAGCACCCGCAGAATCACAAAGCGAGCCTGCATGTGGGCCTGGGTGGAGGGAACGGTGGGGTTAGCCTGCATGTGGGCCTGGGTGGAGGGAACGGTGGGGTTAGCCTGCATGTGGGCCTGGGTGGAGGGAACGGCGGGGTTAGCCTGCATGTGGGCCTGGGTGGAGGGAACGGCGGGGTTAGCCTGCATGTGGGCCTGGGTGGAGGGAACGGTGGGGTTAGCCTGCATGTGGGCCTGGGTGGAGGGAACGGTGGGGTTAGCCTGCATGTGGGCCTGGGTGGAGGGAACGGTGGGGTTAGCCTGCATGTGGGCCTGGGTGGAGGGAACGGTAGGGTTAGGAGGGAACGGTGGGGTTAGCCTGCATGTGGGCCTGGGTGGAGGGAACGGTGGGGTTAGCCTGCATGTGGGCCTGGGTGGAGGGACCGGTGGAGTTAGGCTGGGAAGCCCCATTGGTCAGGGGATCCGAGTCAATGTTTGGTTAGAATTAATGGTTCTAGAAAGAAGATGTCTGTAGTACGAACAAGTACATATTATCCAAGTACAACGATAATGGCCTTCGGATAATGTTCTTGTTTACTATTAAGTTGTCTTGTCAAATAAAGAAAACGCCTAAACCCTATGGGTGGAGCTACAAGCTAATAGATACATTGATTAGATTTACTACTGTATCTGAAATGGGATCTTCCTGGTTTTGATACACATTCCCATGCTACAGCATCCTTCAAACGGTATACAGACGAATACAGGTGCTTTAACAAGGACTAATTATGCATATTAAAGACTACTTTTCGCAGTTATGCGTTTTTATGCACCAACATTGATTCGGTTTTATTACGACACAAGATCAAAGACTCAAAATCTATTTGCTAACTGATCCAGGTCATGATCATCTAAAAACAATTCTGTGTATGTGCTAGCTTAACAAAACGTGCCATTACGGGTAAAGCCCTTTAAACAACACAAACAAGGCTAGAGTCACCGTCAAACAGGCAGTGGGAAATAAACCAATTCAGCTACAGAACTAAGAACGATGGACTGTACAGAGCGGTTGAGTGTAGCGGACCTGTCTCCAGCTGTGGCTCTCGGGGGTGTAAAACTCCAGGCCCAGCAGGCCAGCACGGACCATGTTGAGCCAGTTGATGTAAACCAACTCCTCCGCATCCTCGCCCTCATGGCCAAAGATCCTGTTCAAAGGCAGCGAGCACACAGATATGAGAACAAGACCAGCGTTTATGAATTCCGTCTTCACAAGTAGGTTTGGTGATTCAGAGTGTGTCCAAGGGCGGATGAACCGACCTGAGCACCTGCTTGTTGAGGCACAGGTAGAGTCCCACACACTCCGCTCGGCACTCCTCATAGGAGCAGGAAATGGTGGAGAATTTACTGTCCCACGTTTCGTTGCCTTTGTACCAGGTGGTGATCTGAAGGCCGCAATCCACATATATTACACAGAACCCACTAAAACCCTTCAATAATACTTTGTATCTTAGTCTTCACGCATTTATTCTTCACACGGAAGCAAAAAAATGAAGAAAATGGATGCAACGTACAAAGGTATGGACTCACCTTTTCTCCAGTCTCAGGATTTAGAACATCATCTTGCTCAAAGTTGAAAGTTCCTTTCTCATCCTGTACATATGTCGACACAATCAGTCACAAAGCAGTGTCTCCCATCCAAAGACCCCATATCAGAAAATACCACGGAGAGAAACAAGATGGATGCTAAAGCAGTTTCAACAATAACAAATAAAAAAACAACAGTGTTAGCAAAGTCAACCGACGGAACCGTCTGAAATTTAGAAAGAGCTACGAATGTATGGGAGAACCACAAAGGATGAGCATGCTGGGATGGTGGCAACACATCCTCACCTGGACGAAGAGCTTCCCACTGCCATGGCCCAGGAGCTCATGGAGGCCGACCTGAACCTCAAAGGACGGCCCCTTCCACTTAATGTACGCATCCTGAAAGACACATTGAGCCGACAAAGGTACTGATAAAGACCAAGACATACAGATCCGTGCCCGGAGACATCGAAGCCCAGTGTTGACCATCATTATGACACATAGTACTCGGCAAGTGGTGGTGAGGATGATGTGGTTTACCTTGTCATCTTCATCCAGGAAGGTGAGCTTGTCCTTCTGGGTAGCGTAGGCCACAGCCAGCACATTGCCCAGGGAGACGTTCTTAAAGCCTTCTGACTGACGGATTTCATCATCTAGGCAGAGACCAGACACCTGTCAGAAGGCTCAAGTCCGATGTCCTATCTAAGACTTTTCTCAGATGCTTTGTGGATCGGTTGGGCTCAATATAAAGTGACTAAGGAGTCGGACGTGGCACTCACAGTTGGGAATGTTAATACCAGCCGGAATGCCACTGCCGGCGAACGTCAGTACGTCCAGCGAGGTGAAGTCTGGCAGGAGGAAGCTGTCCTTCTCAAACTCTTTAGGCCAAGGAAGGTCTGGCAGAAGCTCCTCGGCCGAACTCACCAGCTGAGCGAAGCGTTTGCTCATCGCCTTGTTCACCACGGCAACAAAGCCTGAGTAAAGAGTACACAGCACATCACAAAGAAGCCTTGACAGCGTTTCAGTGATGTCACAGATTTCAGTACGTCACCTTTTCATCTGTACCTTCAAACTCTCCTCTGGAGCCAAAGGGATCCCTGTAGCTCTCTATGAATCCAATATAGCTGAGGGAAACAACACACCAAGTTGAAAAGGGGTCACTACTTTGTTTAAGAGACTGGAAGGCCCAAACAACATGGCGGTACTCCCCTACCTCTCCACAATCGGTCCCTTGTCCTTGATCCAGAAACGAGATCCTTCTTTGTGTGCTTCCACAGACCCGTAGGTGAAACTCCGTGCATATTCCTCCAGCATTCTCTTCTGGTTTTCATTGGCTGCGTGGTCCTGTCATCCAAGACGACACGTTTACACGAGACCGAGAGTCCATTTAGATGCATTTACAATGGTTTTGGTTTGATAAGGGATAAACACGCCGAAAACCGGTGGACTCACCTTAGCCTTCTCCAGATTTTCACTGACTTTCTTCATGAGGGGAGCATAGTCACCCCTGGAAACTGTGAAGACACAGTCCTCAAAGTCATACTGGCCACACCTGTTGTCTCCCTCACCATCGACTGCAATCTCTAAAGAATAAGGAGAACTCATTACAAACATGAAAAGCATTAGAGAAAACACATCGTTGACATTAAGAGGAACAGATAACACTACATTCAACCGGACGTGCCGGGCTCACCTTTCTGCACAGCGGAGGCCAGGCGCACCTCATAGCAGATCTTCCCTTCGGATTTCTTTTTAAACAGTCGAGTGTTGTAGGCACTCAGGTTCTGGAAGGTTGAGAGTCATTGCAATAAAGCCATACTAATAATACTAATAATTCAGACAAGGCCAATCTGAATACAGTAAAAACACCACAAAGAAGCGTGTTGCTTTGACCTGAAGGTCAGAGAGGCGCACGTCAGCAGTACAGTAGGACCAGGGATATGGAGTGGCAGCTGTCCACTAACTACATTTCTAATGGACCTGTGCCAGATGTGTACAGTCCCACCTGAGGAACGCCTCCAAGCCACAATACATCAGCATCTGGGCCATTTTAATTACGGGGTCTAGACAAAAGTGCCTTGGACCTGTTTACATTTGTATGCTTCCAAACAGCTACCACTTGATATTTCTGCTTCTACAGTAATAAACACCTTTGAATCCAGGAATCTCTGGGCCAACTCAGCATCCTCCAAACAACAGTTCCCTGAGAAGTATGAAGTGATTCCCTGAGGAAAAAACATTTACATTGTTACCTAGGATTTATTAAACATTATTACCAACACTAACAGCACATTTAGCGATTTATATAAAGCACAAAACAGGACAGTAAGGAGGCCGAGCCAGAGACCACATGTGGGGCTTCCAGCAGGCTCACCTTGTCACCCAATCCCAGCTGTTTCTGTTTGCCCTCCAGGGAGAAGAGAAGGGTGGAGCAGCTGTCCCACAGGGCCTCCATCTCACCAGGGCTGTCGAGGAAGGCCTGGCTCTGCCACACAAGGGCCTTCAGTTTCTCCTTTATTGAGAGGAAGTATTAGTATATCAACACTACACGCTGTTATATATATTATATATTATTATATTATAATGTAATTATAATGTGTGTGTATATATCTCTTCAGATACACAAGTACGGATGATCTACCTTGGGGAGGTTGGGAATGAACTTGGTATCACCAAATGACTTGTAGTTGCCCATGTTGGCGTAAAGGCCTGCAGCATAGACAAGAAAAGCCTGCAAACAAAAGGCAAAACCCCCTCGGAAATTATCAGTAGGTTGAGATACAAAAAATGCTGATTTCTTACAACACGTAGAGAGTCTAAGCTGGTGGGGTGACTGTGATCGTCTCAATACACTATGCATTTTGGGTTCTTTATCAATTATTTACACCTGTATCTCACATTCTAACACTAGACAGTATCCCTCAACACACAAATCAGTTGCTTTACTGTAACTCACCTGATACTCCTCAGGTGTAAGTCCGGCTGCAGTGGCCACATTCTCCAGCTTTTCTGGTGGCTGCTTGCGGAAAAGCCTCTGTAAGAGCACATATATGGAGGCAGACTCTGGCGAGGTCTGGAGCAGCACAGCCAGTCCTCCATACCAAGCTGACCGGGAGAGGTAGTGTGCATAGAGCTGTTCTTTAGGGGAGAGCAGACGAAAGGCTTCCGTACAGTCAAGCGCAGAGATCCCTATGTCATTGGGGAGGTAGTACTGAGAGTCCACCATGGTGAACAACTGCCGCGACGCTTCTTGTTTCCGTTTCAGCACAACGTTGACAGCTGAGAATCGATAGCTGAATGTTAAAGAAAAATGTATAAAACATTACAACATGCTAAAGAAAAACGTATAAAACATTACTAGCATTATATATTTTAGTTGCATGGTTACACATGTTTCTGTTACAAGTATATCGTTATTGTGGGATTGCATGTGTCCATAATCAAGTAACTCGACAACTTGCTAACGAATGTGTCGGTTAGAAAACCTAATATTAGCTAACTAGCCATAGTGAAAGCGAAAGGGTTGGTTAGATTCAACTTTATACTATTGACAAAAGGTCAACAAAAGGCGTTAGCTGGGAGACAATATTGGAAGGTGTTCCTTTCATTAATCTAAAAGTACTGTAGCACATACATTGCAGGTAGTTGTTCTGAGATAGCTACCAGCTATACAATGCCTTCATTTACAGCTAACGGTAACTCGGTTACTAAACTGTGAATCACTACATTTACACAATTGCGTAGCTACCTCTTCCAAATACGAAAGCCTTGAATCGCTTTACTACGAAACATCCAGCAGATATTATGGTACCTTTCCGTTGCAGTTTGAACAAGTTTATAAGTAGCTATAAAGCTACACTACCTGCTTATGTGTGGACACCGTTGAACGTCAAACTGCAATCTCACGCTCAAATCCACTTCCTATATTCATTCAATCCCAATTCCGCCTCCCAACCAACCACGGGTAATGAAATGTAAGTGAAAGTATATGCAACCAATAGCAAACGCTACAGTACATTGGTCAACCTCTGCACCGTCCCTGACGAATGGAATTTCGAGAGGCATCCAGCTGCAGCAGAGATTTTCATAAAACCTATCAATCTCTGGTTGTAACCGTCTCTCTTGGAATAAAATCTCAAACCACTGTACTGCTACTTCCTGGATCTTTTTCATAGGAAGAAATTCAAGCTAGCGGAACCAAAAACATTTGTAGGCCTTCCCAACTTACAATAATGTAACATTTCTATTTTTATTATCAATTGATAGGCTCTATTTCTCAAAAGGAATAAAAGCTGGATTTGCTTTTTTAATGTGTAACATTTGTTTTTTAACAGGTCATCAAGCCAAATATACAGACATTTTTTAACAGGGAACTCAATTAATTTGTGATCTATTCAAATATAATTTGAAGATAAGTCAAATCTGAGTTAGACAACTTAGATAATATAAAGTATGCTTCTCAACTTTTAACCTACCTGTAGTAATGCTGTATTTATTGACAATCCACTTCTTTATAATACTGTACGAGGCTTGGATTTTTGCACCGAAATATACAGAGTTGATAGTCCAATTTGGAGTTATCTCTTGTAATCTCAGTCAAAAAAACAGATTTTTTTTTATATTATTTTTTAAAGAAGACAAGTGAGACAGATATTGTACTAGATTGATAGAATGGATTTAGAGCAGAAAGAATAAAGTGGAGATGTTGCAATTTCTTTCTTTTTTTATTACAAAAAATAACCTCCCAGTATCTCTGTTAAAGTCTTTCTTAATTCCTAAGCAATTTAAATTGTTATCCCTCACCGTTATTTTAAGAAACAACTGTTGTTAGCAGAACTACCATTACTACCCAAATGTAAACAAGCAAAAACTACATTATAATGAAGCACACGTAAAATATATCCTAAATGCTTTGCTAGAAATAAACGAAAACAACCAGGGCAGACTGGTGATTAGTACTCCGTCACTTAAAACAACCATATGGCGCCACTACATAAGGACAGGGGTAATAGTGCTCTTTGTCAGCACCGAACTGGCGAAGGACGACTAAGAGAGGTGTTGAACTGGCAGAGGACTGAGGTGAAAACCAGGGTAGAAATTGCTGGGCGCTGATGAGGGAACAGGTGGAAGGTGTGTGTTAGATGGTGGCTGGTAATATGGTGAATGGCATGCCGGAGTCTGGGGTGATACCAGAGGGGAAAAAACACAGGGAAAAAGTGGATAACCCAGCCTGGACGAGTCCGGGGCCTTGACAGATCTTGTTTACCATCGTCCTCTCTCTGAATTGTCTTGCTGACTAATATTCTGGAGGATTTAGTAAATGGACACTTGCTTTCTTTTTTAGCAGACAACTTAAAATTTTATAAATATCAATCTGGTTTTAGACATGCAAACAGTACCATTACAGCTTCTACGTTGGTTCAAAATTATATTGGATTGTGTGGCTCTGTTTATTGATCTGTGACTGGCTTTTAATACAGTGGATAATTCCATTTTGATGAATACATTTACCTAATTGGGCTTGGCTGTAGATACCTGTTTTTGTTTTCAGAATGACCATATTAATAAAACACAAACCATTGAAATGGATGTGGTACAATCTAATTTCCTCAAAGTACACAAATGTTCCCCAGGGTTAAATTTAGGGTTATTTGTAGTTTACTTTATACATAAAATATATCTATAACTCAACTGTATTCTTTAATTAATGATGATGAAACAGTATCTTACTCTACAGCCTAATCTTTTTCTAAAGCCTTTGCAAACTTTTAAAAACTTCAAAATTCCCTTACACATTAAAATACAAGTTAAACAAAAACACTCTTTTCTACCTCCACAAATTATTATGTAGATTATTTAAACATAATTCAAACATTCCCAAACATAATTGTCTTTTATGTATTACAATTGGCTGAGACTCTGTGGCTTCCAGAAGGGCCAGCCATAATATATGTTCATACATAAGGATTAATGCAACTTCCAAACTATTTTAACATGAACAATAAAGTAACAAATACATCATCAGTTATCAAACATGATGTTTGTTTAAAGAAAATTGTGTTTGTCTACTCTGTTTTGCAGAATAACCTCAAGTTAGACGTTTTAAGGCCTATAGGACAATTCAAATGTTTGATATATATATATATTTTTCCATAATTGTGTTATATCAAAATCAGCTTTATTACAAAGTATATGTGTATGTTTGTTTTTGATTTACAGCTCAGCTCTTTGTCATACTACTCACATGCCAATATAAATGTAAAATAAATAATATTCCTATTAAGAACCCAATTTCTCACATCAGGTGTCAAATTTAAATTGGAATACTTTGGATATAAAATAAGGTTTTTATTGTATTACTTAGAAATATATAAGTGGTCAGAATTCAGTTTTATCTATTGATGTGGTATCGCTCCATTAGTGTCTATCTATGATGAATAAGGCTAACCAGAATGTTTACCCTATTGGCGAGTGGGCTCCCCAGTCAGAGCAGCTGTCATCAGTTTTCTCTGATTGGGGAGCCTACTTAAGTTGGGTTTTCACCACACTAGGTGTGGTTTATTGTTTGTGTTTGTGTCACGGTTTGTCCTTTGTTTAAATCCCTCATTCAAGTGGATTAGCTACATGTTCTTTGTATTTTGCTTTAGTTCTGTTTTGCTGTTTCCCACAGCACCTTTACTTTTGCGTTTACTGTTCGTGTAGTTTGTACCTGTGTGTGTGTTGTATTAAATCACCTTTTCTTTGTAACAATGTCTGCGTAACCTTACCGTTTCTGTGAATAAATCACCACTTGTTTGCATATTCAAAGAAAAAACGTTGCTACATTAATTATTTGTAAGCAACATAAAAATATACAATAATAATAATAACAATTTAATAAGAATAACAGTTCTATAACACACTTGATTCTCTGTTGTTTCGCTACAGATTCAGCTTTGTGTTTTAGATCTGCTGAACTTAGAGCTTGGCAGGACGTAAAAGCTTTATTACATAAAACATGAACGTTGACTAGAGGAAAATCACATGCTGAAACGTGATATTTATGTTGAAACGTGATATTTATGTTACATGCTTTTATGTACAGTTTTGATTTTATGATTAAAAACCTACTCTGATGAACCACATATCTGAGTACTAAATCAATCTACTTGTTGTCCAGTCTACATCCCACGGCATAACCTTCCTATGGAGCATATATCCATATAGTGTGATAAATCTAAACTTAACCCATTTGAAGATAATGGACGGAAATATGTACCAGCATTACCTCCACACCACCATTACTAATGTGTGGCATCCATCAAAGTGGTTCCCTGCAGGCATTTTGTACTCAGTACTAATATACCACAAAATATTTAGAAAATATTACAGAGTACATTCATTGCACTAACTTGTTATAAAGAACAGGTGACATTTGCAAAAGCAATGGTCAATCAAAAAAATGTAATGTACAGAAATGTGTAAAATATATTATATCATCTTTTCACATATACAAGTTTTAAAAAGTTTCCAAAAGAGTTATTTGGCTGTTTAGAGAGCAACACCCTGTATTTTGGGTTCCAACTAGAATTCCTTTGGCTCCCATGTAGAATCATCTGATGAAAAGGTTCTATGTGGAACCAAAATTTGTTCGAATTGGAAACAAAGAAAGATTATTCAGTGGGGACAGTTGAAGAATCTTTTCAGCCTTAGAAGGAGTTTTTTGAATATTTAGAAATGTTTAATTTTATGTAATAGTTGGATACATTGTATTCAGTACCTGGTATGAAGCCGCATTGGTATACATTAGTTGACTAATCCCAAATAAACAAATGTATGCGTACGATTAGAAAGAGATGAGGAGAAATAACTCATGTTTTTAATTATGGGTGCTAACTGTCTCCCACTAAATTCCTTAATGTTTCACTTCTTTAAACCGCCACAGTAGGCCTACACATTACCTACGTTTTCAGTGTCGTTGGCCACATTCTTCTTTTTTTTTAAAGACAGGAAGTGAAATGACACAAATGTGTAAATGTTACAGTTAGAAGTAGATTCACCCTCCAATGACAATTTAAAACCAAAGCTACCTCACAAATAAATTAGAATCCAATAAGTAAGCAACAACACTATAGTCACAATACACTATAGTATTATTTCTAAACATCCCACAGAAATTCAGGTTAGGATAGCCTTAAAGGTAAAAGGCAAAAAATATCCCTGTACATTATTAACGTATACAACCATTAACCATGACTATGTGATTTTCTTTTAGTAGGAAGGTATTAACAACATTTTTGCTAAGTTAAGGTTAAGCTAAGCTAAAAAGCTAGCCTCATTGGCTGACTACAGCAGCGTAAATTCTACCTTAACATCAGCTAAATAAATTACCTATTGGGATATTTTTTTAGCTAATGAAAAGAGACAAAGTTTTAGGACTCTATATCATCGTAGATTCTTAAACAGAATTAGTGCAAGAAACATTTCAAGATGAAAATTCTTTATTTCACTGCTAACATTACAGAACCCTTGGTTTTGGTTCAAAACATAATGTGATTTAAATCAAAAAATAAACAGACATGTACTGACAAAATGATTGCTAGCCTTTGATTATGTGCATAGACTTTAATTCTTTTGATAATGTTACGTACAGTGAAAACGTTAAAATCCAGTGCTCCTAACATGGACCTGTAGCATTAAGATTGTCCATGCTTAGCTACAATTAATTTTAACAATCAATTCTCTGGTCTTCTTTCTTTCGTCTAAGTAGACATAGTGACACAAAATGGGATAATTTGTTATATTCTCTATTCAAACTGGATGTACTTCTGATTTTCATATTGCAGTTCAATTCCAAAGCAATTGATGTAATCATTTTTGAGAATTTCTAGAAATTACCATTAATATTGTCCCATAATGGGATGAGCTAAGATGAAAACAAAGTAATGTCATTGACTACATATAGTAGTTGACAATGTATTTTCTTTTGGGGGGGGGGGTTCAACTGCAACCCAATGCAATATATTTTGTATATTTTGGGCCACAACTCTCAATGTTGAACACAATTAGACATAATAAAGAACTGAAATCAATAATGTTCCAATTAAGCAAAGTAAAACTTGTAATTTCTGCAGCACCATTTCCAACTATTCCTTACTAAAATGTAGTTTCAGAAATAGTCAATATCTGTACAACAATTGTTAATAGCGACAATACATGCTTTAAAAAATACATTCATGATTAGACAGAATATAATGCATTAAAAAACAAAAATCACATTGTTTGCAATATTGTGTGTTAGCTAAAATACATGATGCAACATTATAGTAGTCCGTTTCAAATTATGAAAAACAATGTGCCCAATATCAACACCACAATTGGTAGAGATGTTCTTTAGGATATACATTGATATTAAACTGCAAATCACCATTTCAGCCTCCCAACCCTTTTCCCAATCTGTCACCATAACAAAAGAAGGCGGGTGACATCCAGACTTCATTCACTCAACCTAATGGGTCCACAAGTCCCTCACACACCAAACCTTGTATTACCCACCTTTCCCCCGCTCTCACTAGATATAATCTTACATCTGAGTGACGTAAGTAAACCGAGTGAATTAAACAATATTATTATAAGTATAATTATCAAAGTGTCAGCTGTTTACTGAATAAGAAGAAAATACATTGCCCTTCAAAATCATCTACACCTGAGAAAGATGAGCAGAACAGGATCTGTGGTTGTCAGCTTGATCATACGTAAAGAAAAAGCCAGGGGCGAAGCGAATAACATCGACCTTCTCCTAACAACGGCACATGTCAAGGTCTGGGCAGATTAGATGGTAAGCGAACAATCAGTTCTCTTAGTCAACGTTTTGGATGCAGGAGAAATGGACAGGTGAAAACACCTGAGCAACAAGGCCACAAATGTTATTGCCAGACGACTGTGTCAGAGTTGGGAGCTCCCGGTCTGCGGCAGAAAGCACCTACCGGCAGAGGTCCGAGGGGGACAAAGAACAAACCAGCAACTAGGTATTGAGCGTCCAGAATCATTCATGCGCATGGGAAACAAAGGCTATCAGGTCTGGTTCCAACTGACAGAAGGTCTCCTGTACAAGTCACAGGAAATGTTAATGATGGTTACGGGAGGAATGTGTCCCAACACACAGTGCGTCCCGGAGCTGAAAAGGGATGTGACGGAACCGGACCCTGGAAGAAGGTGGCTTGGTTCGTTGCTTCTCGTTTTTTTTAACATCACGTGGACGGCCATGTACACTGTACGTTTGAGGTCACTAAGAAATGTCCTTAATTTCCATGAAAACATATAATAGATGAATTTCAATTGGAAATATAGCTAAATGAATAGGAAATAAAGTAATTGACAAGGTTAGAAATAATGATTATTAATTTAAATCATAATTGTGCCCTTCAAACTTTGCTTTCATCAAAGAATCATCCATTCCCAACAATTACAGCCTTGCAGACCTTTGGCATTCTAGTTGTCCATTTGTTGAGTTAATCTGAGGAGATTTCACCCCATGCTTCCTGAAGAACATTGCAAAAGTTGAAGTGGCTTGGTGGGCACTTCTTACGTACCATAATGTCAAGCTGCCCCCACAACAGCCATTGTCAGCACACCCTGATCATAACTTTTTCCTGCTGCCAGGGCAATGACTATAGGAAATAGCTACATGCCTCAAAATACATTACACATCTCCACTATTAGGGCAAAAGTTAAGAATTTTGTATCAACTGTGACTGTGGTAACCTTGATAAAGGAAATTAACAGTATTTTAACCCCATACACAGTGGGGAGGATAGGATCAGGAGGTAAAATAATTCTCTAACGATCACAGTGAAAAAATTCCAGAAGTTGGTTGAACCTTTGGGTTCACAAAATCTCTATAGCTACAGTACACTGCCCTTGTAATGTCAACAACTTATTTTATCTTTTTTATAAAAGATGAAAGGAATTAATGTCAGTCCCTCCTGCCAACCTCTCAGTGACATCACCTTAATATTTTGGAGAATTCTATTTTTGGTCGGACAATTTTACCATTATTTTTTTTTTAAACCAATCTAAGCAAATTGCTAGAGGGCACAACTTAATTTAATACATCTGAGTCAGGGTTTTGTCACATCAAGACAACAAAGTTACATTGAAATGGTCTCACTATATATCAGGCTTTTCATTTTCACTTGTGGCAGGAAGAGTAGATGCTGAGGAGGAGCATGAGGACAAGCAATTTGATTCGTCGGTTGTGATGGAGAGGTTGCTCTCAGATTCACTGATGCTGCCATCTTGGGGAACCTGAGTGTACTCACGAACAGAACAGGCACGCTCAGTGAAGTTGGGCTGGAAACAAACATCTTTGGAGGTATGAAGCCATGCCTTGAAAGATGAAGGTAACATTAAATATAATTACACAATAGATAACAGTAACAACACCCATTAGATAAATATGACGTACAGAAATAATACCAAGAAGTAACAATGATTACCTCTTCATTGTCACTGTCAAGAAGGTCCTTCAGATTCTTGCCTGGATTGGGCACCATGGGAATAAGGATGAATCTCAGCCGTTCTCTACAAAAACCAATGGTCAACTCAGAATAAGAGTACAGACAAGGCCAAATGTTTTGAGAATTACACAAAAAATTATTCATAAAAAATTATTAACAAAGTATGCTGCCTCAGTTTTTATTATGGCAATTTGCATATACTCCAGAATGTCATGAAGAGTGATCAGACAAATTGCAATTAAGTCCCTCTTTGCCATGAACTTAATCCCCCCCCAATAATGTCCACTGCAATTCTGCCCTGCCACAATAGGACCAGCTGACATCATGTCAGTGATCTTCTCGTTAACACAGATGAGAGTGATGACGCGAATAGTGGAGATCACTCTGTCATGCTGATTGCGTTAGAATAACAGACTGGAAGCTTTAAAGGGAGGGTGGGGCTTGAAATCATTGTTCTTCCTGAACAATGATCTGTTTTTCCTGAACAATGATCTGTTCTTCCTGAACAATGATCTGTTGTTCCTGAACAATGATTTGTTCTTCCTGGACAACGCTTGTCTGGAGAAGAAATGGAGAGCGCTACCATCAGTCCTGTGTCATGCCAACAGTAAAGCATCCCGAGACCATTCATGTGTGGGGTTGCTTCTCAGCCAAGAGAGTGGGCTCACGCACAATTTTGCCAAAGAACACAGCCATGAATAAAGAATAGTACCAAATTATCCTCCTAGAGCAACTTCTCCAAACTATCCAAGAACAGTTTCTTGACAAACAATGTCATTTCCAGCATGATGGAGCACCTTGCCATAAGGAAAAAGTGATAACTAAGTGGCTTGAGGAACATTTTGGGTCCATGGCCAGGAAACATCCCAGACCTTAATCCCATTGAGAACCCACAAATTCTGACAAATTCCAAGCATTGATTATGCAAGAATGGGCTGCCATCAGTCAGTATGTGGCCCAGAAGTTAATTGACAGCATGCCAGGGCAAATGGCTGAGGTCTTGAAGAAGAAGGGACACAAATAGTGACTCTGCATGTTATTAATGTAATTGTCAATAATAGCCTTTGGCACTTATGAAATGCTTGTAAT
Organism: Novumbra hubbsi; assembly: GCA_016801125.1. NCBI lineage: Eukaryota > Metazoa > Chordata > Actinopteri > Esociformes > Umbridae > Novumbra > Novumbra hubbsi. Next base: position 16,618 of record JACXGK010002549.1, on the reverse strand, counting down.
TATACTTAAGTATACCATAGTAACATCTGTTAAGAAGCTCTAAAAACACTGCATCAGCAAACTTTGTGTAAACCAATACTTGTGTCATTCTCAAAATGTGTGGCCATGGCTGTATAGCATAATTAAGAGGAAGAATTGAGCATTAGAGTGAAAGGAGACATATATTTTAATGTTTACCATACCCCTTAAGTTAATTCTTTATTGAGGATTCATTGAACTATGTCTGGAAAACCTACCTTTCCCAATAGACCAGCATGCAGGCACACATTAACAGGATCAGGGTGCCCACAAAGGACAGCAACAGAATCCACAATGGCATTGAGCTGCCAGATATGTCTAGGACAAAGACACAGGAGAAAATAAATCATGATATTGTTTATGGCATTACAAAGTCCTGAGACAATTCTGAGCACATTCTTAAAGCCGTTCAACAAGACATAGGGACACTATAGGGACAGAGGTATTGGGGCACACCTCTTAATCATTGAATTCAGGTGTTTCATTCACATTGCCACAGGTGAACAAAATCAAGCACCAAACCATGCAGTCTGCGTTTATAAACATTTGCGAAGGAATGGGTTGTTCTACAGAGCTCAATTAATTTAAGTGTGATAATGTAATAGCATGTCACCATTGCAACAAGTCAGTTTGTGAAACTGCTTTCCTCCTAGATATTCCATGATCAACTGTAAGTGGAATTATTGCAAAGTAGAAGCGTTTCGGAACCACAAGAACTCAGCCACCAAGTGGAAGACCACGTAAAGTTACAGAGCGGGGTTGTCGAGTGCTAAGGCACATAGTGTGTAATAGTCGCCAATGCTCTCCTGACTCAGAACCTGTTCCAACCCTCTTCTGGCATTAACATCAGCACTAAAACTCTGCGCCAGGAGCTCCATGTCATGGGTTTCCATGGTCGAGCAGCTGTATGTAAGCCTTACATCACCAAGCACAATGCCAAGTGTCGGATGGAGTGGTGTAAAGCACGGCGCCACTGGACTCTGGAGCTGTGGAAACGTGTTCTGTGGAGTGGCGAACCACATGCCAACTGTAAAGATAGGTGGAGAAGGGATCATGGTATGGGGTTGTTTTTCTTGGAATGGCCTAGGCCCCTGTGTTCCACTGAAGGTATATTTTAATGCGTCCGCCTAATAAGACATTTTGGAAAATCCTATGCCTCCAACTTTGTGGAAGGCCATTTTCTGTTTCAGCATGACTGTGGCCCAGTGCACAAAGCAAGCTCCATAAAGGCATGGTTGGATGAGTTTGTTGTGGAAGAACTTGACTATCCCTCACAGAGCCCTGACCTCATCCCAGTCTAACATCTTTGGGATGAACTAGAATGGAGATTGCAAGCCAGGCTCTCTCGTCCAACATCCGTGTCTGACCTAACCAATCCTCTTTTGAAAGAATGGGCACAAAGACCAACAGACACACTCCAAAATCTTGTAGAAAGCATTCCCAGAAGAGTGTAAGCTATTGAGTTTGTCAAAGGGGGAACCAACTGGATATTAATGCCAAAGGATATAGAATGGGATTTCATATAAGCTCCTATAGGTCAATGAACAGGTGTCCCAATACATTTGTCCATATAGTGCGTCTTTTGAATGCATGTACCTGTGCTGTCATTTCCCTTCATGGAGTCCCAGACAGTGATTGGACTCCATTCACTCCAGATCTTGGACTCTCCACAAAAACTGTTTATTCGTCTCCTGACTTGAAACTCATACTTGCTTTTCTTCGAGGGGAAAGACACAGAATAAGACTGTTCCTGCCTTAGAGACGTACTCTAAGAAAGAAATATATGAAATGAAACGTGGAGAGAAAGTAATTGTTGTTAAAACATGCACAGTATGTTAACATGTCCACACAGTCCTCCAGTTCATCCACAGCTCACCTGCCAGTTGTTGTTGTTTATTCTATAACGCACTTCACCCTCAAAGCAGTGGTGATTCTTGCTGTTGTTCCAGTACAGATTCAGCTCTGTTTCTTTGCTCAATATCACTGAGAGGTTGGCAGGAGCGTAAAGTTTAACTAAAAAAAAAACATTAAAGTTGAATACAGGAAGATCACATGCTGACACATTGTTTTTATGTTACATGCCTTTATGTACGTTTGATTCTGATTTGATTATAGAAAACATACCCTGGTCTTTGAGGTCATGATTCTGCTCAAATGTCTCGTTCTGATGGACCAGCTTGGTTTTCAGAGTACTAAACCTATCTTTACTTTGATACTCCAGTCTACATCCCACAGTATATCCTTTCTCCAGGAGATATGTGGAGCACTCTTCCATATGACTATTTTTTGGTTGAAACCTAAACACAAACAATTTGAAGATAATGGATGGGAGTTATTGCCAAGGTAATACCACCACAACACCACTACTAATGTGTGGCACCCATCACAGTAGTTCCCTGCAGGCATTTTGTGCCCAAGGTCTCAGTACTAATTTCCCACTAAACATGTTAAAGATTGAATGACATAATCCTGTCATTGCACTAACCTGTTGTGGAAGAAGGTGTAGTTCACCTCTGGTCTCCCCTGTTCACTCCAGTTACAGTTGACATAATCCAGATTAATGATAACACAGGTGACATCTGCAAAAGCAACATTTGATGATTTTATCTTGAATCAGCCACACTTCACAGAGGAGTGGAAGCTTGACGTGTGTAACCGAAAATGCACAAAGTTGCTAACAAATTTCTAGCCTGGGTATCATGACATGTCCCCCGCGAAACAAAATGACCATGAAGAAACAAACCAGAACTCTTGTTATATAGATAATTTGACTAACAAATGTTCAACGCATCATTTTAAAATCTAATAATAAATGTTTAAATAATGTTTCTCAAACTAGACATCCGTTTGTACTTTTGCACAGTTGTGTATTGTGGCCTCCCACTCCTCCTCTATTTTGGTTAGAGCCAGTTTGTGCTGTAATGTGAATGAAGTACTACACCTCGTGGTACGAGATATTCAGTTTCTTGGCAATTTCTTACATGGAATAGGCTTCATTTCAGTGAACAATTTTCTCATAGGCTTCATTTCTCTGACTATTTTTAGCCTGTAATCGAACTGACTGGTTTTCTAATAATCAACCATCCGTGTAAAATAATTAACTTGGATTTGTAAACACAATGTGCCATTGGAACAAACCTTACGGTCACTGATAATGGGCCTCTGCACACCTACTTATAATATTCCTTTCATAATCAACCGGTTCCAGCTACAATACAAATTTTCAACAGTAACAATGTCTACACAGTATTTCTGATTAATTGTATGTTATTTTATTGAACAAATAAAATAGCTTTTCTTTCAAAAACAAGTGCATTTCCAATCTTCAGAACGTCAGTGTACATTTTCTATATGCTAATGGCTCGGTTATGTTTCAAAACTCTATGCCACTCACCATCAATGATCGCTGTCTTATCCTATGCCTATAGCCTTACCGTACATGGACGTCTTCGGCCTGCCACTCCAATACATATGAAATGTATTCAATGACTAATAGCTAGACGGTCTGTGGAAACGGCTAGAATAGTTTTCCACCACAAATTTAGCATTTTCACACCATGATGATTTAATATTTAAATTAACGAGACCTTTTGACAGATTCGCTTATATAGTGTGTGTACGGGTATACATGACAATTGTTGCACACCTTCTGAAGTAATGTGGGACACTTCCTACAGATTACCTGCGACTAAACCAGCGTATTAAAGACAGCGCGTGAATCTTAAACCAATCCCTATCGACTGGGCACTTGATCAGAATACTCTCCATGGTCACGCGTTGCTGCTGAAAAATGTAAGAGGGAGACACGGAGTAGCCAGGTGTTTGATAAACGATTGACAAATTGTTCCCATTTTTTTAAGAAGAAAGAAACACCATTGACGACTCGAGTTTCAACGATTGAACATTTAATTAAGGACATTTTTGTGTTTGTATATGTGTCGAGTCCCCAAATAAAATGTAAAGAAATGCACGTGATATTAATTGTGAGAATGTATACATGCTAAAAAATACCTTAACGGATTTTACTAGCACTGTTGCACTCTAAATGTGTATTAATTGGAATGACGTAAGAAGTCTGGTTCTGGACTCCAACCATTTCCAAATATATTTCAGAATTATTTTTTTTGCAACAAAAAATATCCCACTATGGAACCAAAACAATACTACTCCTAGCACCAACACAAGTGGTTCCCCGGAAAGCATCATGTTAGTTACCAGGTAAACAACATGTAAACGCCATCCGTGTCAGGGATCTATGCAAAGGGCTGCGCGAACACGTGTTGCACCTTAATACGTAACTTTGGCGCACTCACGTTTCTTGTGTGAATAGAAAATGTTTTTTTATATTATGTAAATGTTATTTAAATGAAATGTTGTAAAAACAATTGTTGTACTCAAATAGGTTCTAAATGACATGTAATCTGCATATGACTGTTAGTTCATAATATTACAGGAAACAACAAAGCAGTTGACGCCAATCAGTCTAGCTGGGGACTTTTGCTGTCGCAGTAGAGATGGCTGGTTAGGAAGCCTATAATTTACTTTTCCTTCATAATTTTGATGACATTATGTAACATTTTGATATATTTTATTTATATAATTGATACAATTGAATAAAATGTATTTGGTACTTATTATTTTACTAATCCCAAAGAAAGAAATGTACAAAAACTCTGTGGTCATTCTACTTTGTAATTGAGAAGAAAAGACCAAGTAAATGGATATACACTAGATACATTTCTGTGACACAAATAACGTGAGTAAAAGAACTATAAAAGAAACAAAAAAGAAACAGAATGATCTTAGGACAAATAGTCAAAGGACAAAACAAGTCAAACACATTTTTAAATAAATAATAGTAATGTTAGTATGTTAACGATAAAACATCAGGTTGAGGGCTCATTGGCTGCGTCCCTTATCCTTGACTAATAACGGTGAATAATAAATGCCATAAACAATTGGATTAAAATAATAATCCAATAGAAAAGACTTACTGGGTCTGAAGGAAGCTTCATTTTCTTGTTGAAAGATGATAAGAAATACGCAGAATCCCAAAATCTTCATGTTTAACTTCATATTTTTGTACGGGTGCTCACTGTCTACCTTCAAGTACCCTTACATTTCACTATTTTAAACAGCCACAGTAAGCCTAGACATGTTACATTTCCTGTAAGTATGAAGATTCAGTGGCCACTTCCTTCAGTTTCTAAAAAACACAGGAAGAGAAACAGCACAGTTGTAAATATTACATTTTGAAGTGGATGTTCTAAACCACTAACTAAGGTACAACAAAATTCACCACACACAAAATATGATGTAAGTGATAAACACAGACACAATACATTATAAAAATATATATTTGAAGTAGCAGTTATTCCTTAAATATTCTTTGGTAAAAAATTAATATTTTACATAAATTGAACATTTAGTTAACCGTATTGTTTAGAAATACAATGTGCATATTTTCTTTAGGCAGATTCACAAACAAAGTGCTAGATAAAAACCCTGAAAAATACATTATATTTAAATTTATAATATTAATGTTCATATCACATCTAAAACCTTTCCCCTCCAAATTCATAACTTGCTACTTTATATAGTTTTGTACATTTTTAGGCTGGCTTGGACACGGAAACGTAGACCACAATTTAATCAGACCAAACAATCATGAGATACTATGATACTATTTATAATGAAACATTTATGAGTTGCATTTCAGAACAGACTGATTTTGTTGCTGAATTAGTTTTCCTAGCTTTATTTTCCTGGCATTTATTAAGTTAAATGTATTTTTCACAGTGTAGTCTGCAAGCAAACCCCCCGGTCGCCTGTCTTGATTTTGTTGTCACAATAGAGTAAAAACTCTCAAAAGAGAATCCATAAACAGGAAATGACCGAGCCCAGTGGTAGTAGACAAATTGCATCTTGATTGTATCGCCTTCTAGCAGATAACACCCACCATGCAAGTATTTTGTTGACCACTGCTTATTTGGCAACACTTCTGACTTTCCAGCCAATATTCCTAGACGAAAGAAAGTTTTGACTGGGAAATTATTGGTTGCATCACTAAGCATTTTAATAAAATAAATAACCAAATAAATAAATCCTATTGTCAATTGCAACCGTCCCCTTCTAAATGAAAACCAAACAATGGATGTCAGACCCAAATGTAGATACTTTCAGTCTACTTCTTGTCTCTGTGGTTGATAGGCTTTGAGAAACAAGTGTCAGAAATGTGTCTGGAGAAAGCTAATACACTAGGCGAATCACAGCAACTTCCTAATATACAGTCATGTGAAAAATACATATATAGATATCATTGCAAGCATATTCATTGATAAAAGTTATTCAATTTACCAGATCATATGAAAGCATTTTAATAAAAAAACTAAAATCCAAATGAACTGAAATGCAATTTTGTACTGCATGAATAGTAAGTTACGTCATTATGGAAGACCTCCCAAATTACACTCTAATCCTTTTCCAATTATTTCTACCCGTTTTGGTACACCTGATAAAAATGTTATGCTATGGTAAAGGGAAGGGGGTACTTAAATTTTTGGCACAATGTAATTGCATTTTGATTTATTTTAATTGCATTTAAATGGTTTCAAAGTTAAAAAGACTTGTTTGTAATTTGTCTTTTTTTTATTTTGTTACCTTTAATGCTGGTTGGAATTTAGCTGAGATATGCTGAAAAAAGACAACTTTCCAGGGGGTGTTGTAGCTCCTGCAAATTATTTTTAATTATACTGTTTCTGATCAGAAGAGAGGCAAGGGCCGGCGGTATGTTATGAAACCAGACCGAGTGGAACCCTGAAAATGTCCTGACAGGGACTAATTGACTACACACTGACCGCCCACCCAGGTCTCCAATCCACAATACTTCTCCGCTGACAGTATTCTTCTACGCCCTATCTCATTAACTCCACTCGCTGGTAAAGTAGATCCTTTAGTGCCAGTATAGGGGGCAACATAATTTTAGGATCTACAAATCGAACCTTCTCATATACTATGAAGGCCAGTTACCTAACCGGTTTGCATGAAAAACACTAAGCGTTGTTCGCACCAGCTTTTTCATGGGTAACTTTCCGGAATGTTCCGTGGCTTGCTGGAAGCATGCAGATAAGAGAGGATCTGTGGTGGGCCTCAGACTGGTCCCCAGATGACTTGTTATCCAAGCGATTCTGTGTTTATTCCGGGCCGGGGCAGCAATGGCGCCAGGCGCTTTAGCGGTGTGGGGGCTCATGGCCTCCAATCCTCCAATCCCTGAAACTGGTCTAGTTGCATTGCCAGCTGAGGGCTTACCGGAGCATGGTGTGTATCCAGCCCTGGGTCAGTAGTACTGTACCTGTTGTAACCAAGCCTTACACCGGGAGGCCTGTGACCTGAAGAGTAGTTTCACCCTTGTCATTTACTCTTCAGCCCCCATTAGAAAAACAGACACGAGTTCCAGCAGCTAGATCGTCCTCAGGCTATTGAAACTTTCCTAACTTTTCTAGCTGTTCAGTGACATTACTTTTGAGCACATGGAATCAATTCGGTGTATCCAGTACAAACGAAAGCGATCTAGCTTCATGTGATTGTGCAAAACGCCTAAAACTGAGGCGTGCCAACCAAGCTGACCACAGGAAGACAAACTTCATTAATCACCACTACCTGACATCTTTTGGAATTGGTAGAACGCCTTATTAGGGGGCTCTGGACGGCCTTACAGCAGACAGAGAAAGTCATGGAAATGCAGTAGTAGTTCTCTGGATGTGGAATGGAGAAAGAGGAATATATATACATCCCTCTTTCTCTATTATATGTTATAATCTCTATGTTCTATGTATAAGTTCTTATATGATCCCTGCTGCTTTCTGGATACATATTCATAATGGAATAATCTGGACTTTCATCTCACTTCACTTTAAATCACGAAGATGACAGTCCACAATTCAAGGACATGGAAGAAAGAAAAACTGATTTTACCTTGTTGTTTTTGTCAAGACCCGTTGAACTGCTACCTCTTTGGATTTGTCAGGACAACGTTTCAGGAGGTATTGCTGCACATAACTTTGCCAGGACTGACATGTTCCTCTTTGATCCTGAACCAAGCATGGTGAGAAGAGGTTAAACTGTCCACTTCTGTAAACATATTTGAACCAGCATATCTACTAACATCTCTGGAATAAATTCTGTTTTCACAAGTTGATCGTATACACAGTATAGACCATGTAAAACTCATTGAGTGGTCGGTGTAGACGATAATTGTGGTGTATGATCATGCTTTGTTTATGTAGCAGACAGCATGTACATAATTATACCTGTAAAGAATTACAATGTGTTTACCTCTGTGGCCTTTGAATGTGTGTGAATATATGGGATGTTTGGAAGGACTGTTTACAGCGTAGGACTTCCAACTGGCGCCACAGTTTATGATCAGGAAACATGCCAAGTTGGGAGGGGTTATAAATGTATATGTCTTTTGTTGCAATTACATTATGATGTAACATTTCTGCATGAATTTAAAACCACAGAGCCACATTTCCTGTGCCAACTTACCAAATAACTAAATAAATGTCATGGTTCAGACCACAATTTAAATGAAATACAATGTTATTTATAGATTTACCTTGGCATATAGAATGGGTAACAAAACAAATTAACTTCTAAAATTAGTCTTCTTATTATTATTATATGGTACTGTGTTATAATCTCGTCTGTTAACATTTGTTAATGTTCCGTAACATCTATTTGGGCCTAAAATAGAGGTTCTGTAAAATAGCGGGGCCTAATGAGAGACCCTCCCTAGTGGGAGGTGGTATGTCCAAAAGAGGAGGGGACTCCAGAGAAAGATTAATGACAAGCCACTGGGCATTGGTTTAGGAGAGTATTCCTGCTCAAACTCCTAAAGTACAAGTGGGCGAAATACCTGACAGGCATGAGTGGCGTGTGTCTGTGACTAGCAAGTGTCCATTCAGAGACTTGATCATGTTTGTTCATTTAGGAGGTTCTCTGCAAATGTATTGTGATCGAAAACTCCACAGGACCGAGAGAAACAGAATTAATGGACAGAAGAGAAGCAGGTGAGTACTTCTATTATTAATGACTATAGTAAACAAGCAGCACCCGAATAGGATAAATGCAGACCTATATACACATAGGTAGTGTAGAAGACCGGTTGTGCCGCCTAGGAGCCCTACCAACAGTAACAGGTTCTTGCAGGACATCTGTCAGATGAGCTGGAGCGTTGTCGTTATTGGCTGTATCTCTGGAAGCAGACAACCAAGCTTGGTGGTGATAAGCCAACATGAAGTAGCAGTGACGCTCTGGCCCCGCATGGCTGACCGAATCACCCACCAACCTCTATCTCCTCGGGGGCTACACATCTTGATGGCTTGCCCCTGCTGCAGAGATACCAGTGATTTGGGCCCAAACGGACACAACATCTCGTAACTAAAGGACAGTGGCTGTGAAGAGATACACAAACACACTCCTCGACTTGCTCCCACAGACACAGTCCACAGACCCTACCACACAATACTCACCACACGCGTCGTATTCTTTGCGTATCGTTTAATTTCTTGTGTTTCTTGTCATGTTTTGTGCTAACCCAAGGAAGTATAACTGCCACATTGATAAAAGGTAATGGGGATCCAAGAACAATTTGGGCTTGACAACACTGCATTGGTGTCATGGAACTGTTGTTTGTAGCTGTTCCCTAAGTATTTTATAGGCTTCCTATGCCTTGACACCTACCCTCCTTATACAGTTTCTCTCCCACTTAGGATCCATTTCTTTATACTGTGAAATGTTCAGTTTGATTGTCCGTGTGTATCCCAGGGTGAGTTCGGAGAGGCTCCGGTCCCAGTCCCGCGTTGCCGCCAAGAGCCGAAGGGAGAGAGAGAGTCGTCTGTTTGGGGAGCTGGCAGCGTGGCTACCCCAGCCGCCTGGCTTGACCGTCCACATGGACAAGGCTTCCATTGTCCGAATCACTCTGGGTTACCTGCGTCTGAGAGCAGTTCTGGATCAAAGAGGCAACTCGGCACCAGAGACCAGGGTCAACTCTGACACAGCCCAATCCTCCGTGCTCGGTAAAATCCTGCTGGGTGTTCGGAATGACAAGGCTTTCGGGCTATTTATGTGATTAGATATTGTTACGGAAAAAGTTAAACATATGGATACATACGTTGGCATTTTGTTGTAAGGCTGTATGTGTATTAAAAAATAAAAGGTTTATGCACCACCTAGACCGATCGCAGTGGTCTAGGTAGAAAGATCAGCTAAGCTTCAAGGAAGCTTTCAGAGTCTTCAAGGAAGCTTACAGAGTCTTCAAGGAAGCTTTCAGAGTCTTCATGGAAGCTTTCAGAGTCTTCAGGGAAGCTTTCAGAGTCTTCAGGGAAGCTTTCTAGAGTCTTCTAGAATTCTAACGGCATTGTTGTTTGTGCCTTTCAGACTGGCAGCCAATTATGGAGCAATTCTCTGAGGAGATGGTGCTTGATTCTGCTCTTGGGGGTTTCATCGTCTTGGTGTCCGAGAATGGTCAGATAATGTACGCTACCGGGGACATCCATACACACACTGGGCTCAACCAGGTACAGTCAACCTAGGGACAAGTGTTGAGAGTCAGGCTAATGCAACGAAACACTTCATTTTCTGAACATTCCATGTGTAGATGGATGTCATTGGTAGGAGTCTGTTTGACTTCACGCACCTCTGCGACCAGAAGGGGGTCAGTGATATCTTCTCAAAAAGCCTAGGTAAAGGGGACTTCACAAACTATAACTGAAGGTATTTGGTCAGCAATGTACAGCAGAATACACGCTAATTGCATTTCATCGTGGCATGTGTTTCTTCCAGCTCCCAATGGAGTACAGAAATGTGACTTCCTCCTCCGCATGAAGAGCGCCCTGACATCTCAGGGTCGAGCTGCCAACCAAAGGCACACAAACTGGAAGGTCAGTGAAAGCCTATTTGTGTTAACAGTTTGAGTTTGATGCAGCTTTTCTGTAGTGATACGCATTTCACTCCTATCTATATCCGGTCTGTTATCTTGTCTCTCACTCCCCTACACGCAGGCGATTCACTGTACTGGAGTTAAAAAGAAATATCCTCTTCCAGAGACCGCCTGCCTTGTCTTATTTTGCCGACCCCTACCAATTTCACAGAACATGGCAAGAGACGCTAGCTTGAATCACAGAGCCTTCCTGAGCAGACACAGCCCAGACATGAGGTTCACCCAATGCCAATCGGGGTATAAGTCCGTCACTGTATTATATTTGTTTTACCGTGTCTTTATTTTACCAAGGACCCTTGAGAAACAATTCTCGATTGCTACCTTGTCCAAGGCATGACAGTCTCAGACAATGTAGAGTTACGCAAGTACTCAAAAAAACTACATATAATGTGGTAAAAGTAAAGGGGTCAGATCAATAAATTACACCAGTTAATGACTCCGTGTGTTGATCTAACATATACAGGGAGAGAAATTGCACCATGTGCTCACAAATATGAAAGGACCCCAGTAATATTATTTCGTTTTAGCGTCAAGGAGCTGACAGGATACACCGAAAGAGAACTTCTAGGAAAATCTGTGTATCAGTATTACCACGCCTCCGACTGCCAGGACATCTACAGAACACACCAGAACTGTGAGTCTCCACAAATGGCCGGCTTGTGCGTTAACATAATTCTTCATATTTATCATGTCAAAATGGCTGTGCGCTCATGTCTCTGGGGCAGTGCTGTCCAAGGGCCAGGCGTCTCTGAGCAGGTACCGCCTGCTGCTGAAGGGGGGTGGTTACGTGTGGGCAGAGACGGACGCAGCAGTGGTCTACAACCAGACTGGGCAGGCACAGAGTATCGTCTGCCTCAACTACATTTTGAGGTGTGTTGTGAAACAGGAGGTTTCTCAAACAATGATTCTGTTCTACTGGTCGCTAGAAGAATATTCCATGGGCTGCCCAACTGTTCGCAACGTATCTGACGGAAAGCTATTTTGTCTCTGCACGCCACCTCCTTATCTCACCACAGCGAGGTGGAGCTACCAGAGATGACGTTCTCCCTGCAGCAAACCGAAGCGTTGTCGAGGCCCTTTTACTCAGTACTTGAGGTTAGGCCAGTGGCGCAGAGCGAAGCCTTTCCCACAGCAGATGATCACGTTCATCTGCTCAACACATCAAAATCAACTCCAGGTCAGTCACTTCAGCAGACAGTTAGCCGTTGAGCTAAATGTTTTTTGAGCCAACAGAGGTTTTAGGAGACTTGTTCCACTCAACTGTTAAGTTCCTTTCTACATGTCATAGAACACCAGGAAAAGATCCAAACCTATGGGGAGCTCAACCTACAGAATCAAATGAGAACAAACACCCTCTCTGTGAGTAGGGGCATCTTTTCATTTATAGTAAAAACCTTGTAATAAAAAAAACTGTAAGCATCAACTGTGTTAAAGTTACTTTTTCCAATTACTCCTGCATTGTATTTCTGTCTTCCTGCAGGAATTCTGTGAGCTGGACCTGGACTCGTTGGCTCCATACATACCCATGGATGGAGAAGACTTCATCCTCACCCCAGCCATAAATGGGTTATTAGATCTGTCAGAGGGCAAGCCATCTGACAATGGTCATGTTACACCACCATGCTTGGAGGACCATTCGTCCCTCGAGAAAGCCTTGACTGTAGCTGCAGACTTCCCCCCCCAGCATCAGACCAACCGTGTTCAGACAAAGGCCCGTTGGGACGCAGAGAGGACACACACAGTGAGGGAGTCAGAGTTTGGGTAAGCGCATGTGTGGGGCGCAGGCTTTCGGTCTCAATCACTACCCATAACTGTACGCATCGGGCCACCTTAAGCGTGTCTTGTTGAGTGCCACGTTTGCCCTCTCTTGCCCTAACACATCTGCTTTTCCTCCAGGGACTGCACACAGTCAGTCTATAGAGGAGGCCGTTGTGGATTCAATGAGGGCACTGATAATGACACATGGGAGGACCTTGTCTTGGCACAACGTGGGCGTGGCAAATATTACGCGTCGTGTAGAGATCCGCGCGGTTTTGTGGCCGCCGCTCGACTGCCTCAGCGGACGGTCAAATGTTTCCCCCATCGCCGGCTGCGTGGATCCCCCTACCGGAGTGTGCCCCCTCCCAGGCAAGTGTTGTGGAGAAGCACACAGCAGACAACACAGTCCTGCGAAGCGCCTTTCAATGATACTGACAGATGGTCCACACGTCATACTCCCTTTAGCCTACCAGTACTGAACCAGTTGGACTGTGAGGTGATTCTGGGGCCAACCAGCTGCCTGCTCCAGGGGTCAGAGATAACCGACGTCCTGGACCAGGCCGCCTTCAGATTCTCACACCTGCAGATGACGGCTAGAAGTCGGCTCACTACCAAACAGGCCCACACGCACACGCTGGCTACTAAAATCACCGGTGGCACGTCAACCCTGTACGCTGAATGGATAACTTGAATCATGTTTATTTTGGAACAAATCACGCCAGTCTTCTTATAAGGCCCATATATTTGTCATGATAAAACCTATTATGAGTTACTATAAATGGACCTAACATACAAACAAACTGTGATGTATTAGCCTACTACATACTGCACTTTATTGCAATGATAAAGTTAACAATGTTTAAGTGTATGTGCCCTTACAATCTGTCATTTTGTGAGAGACGATTTTGTCTTTTTATGCAATGAGCCAGAAGAAGTATTTGTTGTAGGGCCAATATCCATCCACTGGCAATAAAGTCCAAGAGCCAAATGCCCCAATGTGGGCCTTTACTTGAGGTGAAGTAATAATGTTATATTTAAGGTCTAAGAGCCAAATGCCCCAATGTGGGCCTTCACTTGAGGTGAAGTAATAATGTTATATTTAAGGTCTAAGAGCCAAATGCCCCAATGTGGGCCTTCACTTGAGGTGAAGTAATAATGTTATATTTAAGGTTTAAGAGCCAAATGCCCAAATGTGAGCCTTCACTTGAGGTGAAGTAATAATGTTATATTTCAGGTTTAAGAGCCAAATGCCCCAATGTGGGCCTTCACTTGAGGTGAAGTAATAATGTTATATTTAAGGTCTTAGAGCCAAATGCCCCAATGTGGGCCTTCACTTTATTATGTTATATTTAAGGCCAAATGTATGTGTTATATTTAAGGCCAAATATAGCTTAGTTGGCAGTGCACATTGGCTACAACTCCAGGGTTTAGGATTTGATTATAATGGGGGGTCTGTGGGACAATTAATGTAAATGTATGCAATTCTTACTGCAGCTTGCTCTAGATAAGGCAGTCTGGTAAAAAACTTGGTGTAAAAGTCTTTTGATCTACAAAATGTGTGACTACAATAGTAGCCTTCTGTGTGATGTCATTTCACTTTCTTCAATCCCATGAAACTTTACCATGGGGATTTTTACAACATCACGCCGTCAGTATGCATAGTCAGTATACACAGCGCAATTCAGCTTTTTGTCATGGTACTTCAGCCAAATACAACAACTTCTGAGGTGCCTCATAGCTGTTAAAATCTAGTTAAGTAATTTTGCGTCTTACCAGTGGTATTTTCTGATTTACACAGCTTTCAGCCACATCATCACCCAACCAGACCATCCACACCCAACTCCTAAGAAAGTATATTTTTAGGTTCTACTAATCCTTAAACTAACAGGTTATTGTGATAGGATAGGTTGAAATAAAATAGGTTGTACATAAAAAGGGAGTTGTATTCATCATCTAGTTCCCTAAAACTTATTATAAATATATATATATATAATATATATATACACTATGAGAAGAAAAGTATTGGGCTACACCTCTTAATCATTGCATTCAGGTGTTTCATGCAGTCCCATTGCCATACGTGTATAAAATAAATCACCTAGTCATGCAGCCTCAATAACTGCAGAGTTCCAAACCTCCTCTGGCATTAACATCAGCACCAAAACTGTGTGCCGGGAGCTTCATGTCATGAGTTTCCATGGTTGAGCAGCTATTGCAAGCCTTACATCACCAAGCACAAGGCCAAGCGTCAGATGGCGTGGTGTAAAGCATGGCGCCACTAGACTCTGGAGACGTCTGTGGAGTGACGAATCACACTTGCTTTATGCACTGGATCAAGGTCATGCTGGAACAGAAAACTGCCTTCCCTAAACTGTTCCCACAAAGTTGGAAGCATAGAATTTTCCAAAATGTCTTGATAAGCTGAGGCATTAACATTGCCCTTCTGTGTAACTAAGGGGTCTAGCCCAACCCCAGAATAAACAGCATTATCCCTTCTCCATCAAACTTTACTGTTAGCACAATGCAGTCAGGCAGGAAACGTTCTCCTGGTATTCGCCAAACCCAGACTCGTCCATCAGACCGCCAGATAGAGAAGCGTGATCCGTCACTCCATGGAACACATTTCCACTGCTCCAGAGTCCAGTGGCGCCATGCTTTACACCACTCCGTTTGCGACTTTTGCACACTATGCGCCTCAGTACTCAGCGAATCCGCTCTGTAACTTTACGTGGTCTGACACTTCCTGTCTGAATTGCTGTGGTTCCTAAACGTTTCCACTTACAGTTGATCATGGAATATCTAGGAGGAAAGAAATTCCACAACTGACTTAGTGTAATGGTGGCATCCTACTACAATACCACACTCAATTCATTGAGCTCTTTAGAACAATTTTTTTTTTTACTAATGTTTGTAAAGGCAGCACTTCAATGCATGATTGTATGAAACACCTGAATTCAATGATTAAGAGGTGTGGCCTAATACTTTTGTCCATATAGTGCATATTGAATTACCAACTACTCACAACGCACTACTGTCAGTGTCAGAAAGATGACCCAATGAGAAGAGCAACACAAGCCTGCCTCAACTGGGTAATGTTAGCCACTAGACATCAAGTGTTTGTCCTCTGCATCTAGATTATGGGAATGCATTCATTTTGGACTTCCCAAAGATGTTATTGGTATTTAGAGTATGGGATATGGAATAAACCTAATTTGTACAGGTGAGCTAGGTAATGTTGGTGCCAGCTACAACACTTACTGGAATGGCTGCCAACACATGAACTCAACATGGTGACCCTGCAAACATGACTGCAGACACATTAACTCAACATGGTGAACCTGCAGACATGACTGCAGACACATTAACTCAACATGGTGACCCTGCAGACATGACTGCAGACACATTAACTCAACATGGTGACCCTGCAGAAATGACTGCAGAAACTTTAACTCAACATGGTGACCATGCAGACACTTTAACCCAACATGGTGACCCTGCAGACATGACTGCAGACACATTAACTCAACATGGTGACCCTGCAGACATGAATGCAGACACTTTAACTCAACATGGTGACCATGCAGACACTTTAACTCAACATGGTGACCCTGCAGACATGAATGCAGACACATTAACTCAACATGGTGACCCTGCAGACACATTAACTCAACATGGTGACCCTGCAGACATGACTGCAGACACATTAACTCAACATGGTGACCCTGCAGACACATTAACTCAACATGGTGACCCTGCAGACATGACTGCAGACACTTTAACCCAACATGGTGACCCTGCAGACACATTAACTCAACATGGTGACCCTGCAGACATGACTGC